>JARYGA010044251.1:0-41002 GCA_030545235.1 Helianthus tuberosus | reverse complement strand
TAGTATAGTGTTGGCAAGATACCGAGGTCGTCCAAGGACACAAGAGCTTTTAATACCGGTTCATCCTCAACGTCTAATCAAATCAAAAATTTAGAAAAAGGTTTTAAACTAGAAAAATAAAACTAACTAAAATGCTGAAAAATAAAATAAAAGTAAAAACATATAGACAAGATGAATCACTTGGATCCGACTCGTGTTTAGTGTAACCTTTGATTATTTCCGCACTTTTGCACTTTTTAAGAGATTATCTTAGTTATTGTAGTAGGCTCCTCTTTTGAAGGTGACGTTACCCTCAACCCAGTAGTTTGAGTCAGCAAGGATACAATCCTAAAGGGTCAGATTATTGAAAGATAATTAATTAAGTTGTTAATGCATATTATGGTAGGCCCCTCTTTTGAAGGTGACGTTACCCTCGGCTAAGTAGTCTGAGTCAGCAGGGATACGGTCCTAAGTAGCCGGGTTAAAGTATTAATAGTAGCTTACATATGAGGGGATCAAAGAGTTTGGACCCCCGCCATCCAATACCGGTGAGTATTGAAGGAGGTCCTACTAAATTTGACCCAGGTCCTTGCAGGATCTATACACTGAACAAGGCAAGATTCTTACCAAACCGTTCCCTTAACCCCCGACCAGGTAGCCAACATATCTCCATATAGACCGTGGAGATATGAATGGTGAAAATCTTTTATTTTATATAGACAGTAAAATAAGGCAAGACACCACGGACAAACGATAAGGAAGAATCACCTTCAACATAAGAAACTAGTTATTAAAGTCATTAATACATAACCAAGTAAAAAGTGCGAAAAGATTAAAAATAAAAAAGTATTACACTAGACACTTGTCTTCACCAAGTGATGTAAGAGACTTAGGCAAACATGGCCTTTGATTGTCAAGAACTCTTACGATCAATCTTGGATCCCGAGACGACTCACACACTCTATGATGGACAATGGATGATGGTGGTGGATGATGGTGTTGTGATGGTGGTGGGTGGTGGGTGAAGTGTGAGAGAGGTGGTGTGCCAAGGGTTGGTTTGCAAATGAGCCAAGCACCCCTATTTATAGTCTGAACAGAGGCTCGGGCACGGCCCCGTGTCCACCTTCTTCTCTGTCTTCATTAATTGCAGTTTGGCTGCATTAGTTGACCATGCCCCCGTGTCCGTTGGGCACGCCCCCGTATGCAGAAGCGTATTTGTACGATCAAGATTTCCCTAGATTCTGCAAATCTTAGAGTTTACCATGGCCCCGTGTCCGCTGAGCACAACCCCGTGGTGGTTGATAGAAGCTTCTTTAGCTTTGTCTTTTCTGCTGACACTTGGGCACGCCCCCGTGCTCATTGAGCACGGGGCGTGTTCAGCCTTCTGTTCTCTTGTTTTTGCTTGGGAAGATGCTGTCGGGGGGGGGGGGGGGTCGGGCATACCACGTTTGTTCCTTTTCTTGTATTTATGTTAGATTTAGCTGCCTTTTTGCTTCTTTTGTTCATTTGAGTTCATTTAATCCTGAAAATACAAAAGGAAGACAAAAACACACTTTTTCCAACATTAGTACTAAAAAAGGGTTAGTTTTATGCCACAATTGATGTAATTTATATGTTGCATTTTGTGCACATCAAATACCCCCACACTTGAATCTTTGCTTGTCCTCAAGCAAAACTCTTTATAATGTGGCTTTACACTCCCAAATGGAATGGGTAGAAGAGAAGGTTTTTGGGCTTGTCATAGAGTGTCGGGATTTCCAAGATTCTTTATTAAGTTCTATTTTTATTTATTTACAATCCTATTCGTCATGATTTATTTAAAACATTACATAAGATAAATGACTTATTAGGGCATAACATGCCTTTTTAAAATTCCACTTATATACAAGTTCACATACCTCACGGGGGATCGCTCAACACTCGGCCGAAGATGTATTTTAGTGGATCACTCGAGAGGGGCATGGAACTTACTCCTACCATAAGCTTGCCAAGCAATCAATCCTCCTCCTTTTTAACTATACACCTTTGTAAATATCAAGAGGACTTTTGGGGTGAAGGGTTAGGCTTGGGTTAAAGGTAGGTGGTTGGGTTAGTGGTTAGTAAAAAGGGCGAAAGGTGTTGGTTTTCCTAAGATTTTTTATTTTTGAAGTTTTTATTTTGATGAAGCCATTATTCAAACAAAGTTATTTTTGATAAACTTGTTTGTTTATTTCTCTTTTGCTTCATCATCATCATTTTTTTTTTGAAAGTCATAAGAAAAACCTAGCTTGTTACTAAAACAAAGGGTTTAAAAATAAAAAGGTTTTGGTGGGTGAAAGGGTGTTTGTTTTGGGTTATGAAATGAAAAGGTTTAGGCTCAAAGGGGTTAACTAGGGGGATTTTGGGTAGGTGGTAAAAAAAAGAAAAATAATGGTGTAGAAATAAAAAGGGTTAGTCCTAATGGCTCCGTCATTTACTTACTTGGGTTTAAGTTGGTAAGGACCGGGAATGTATCGTCGTGGCAAGTTCTAGAGTCGTAAGAACCAAGCGGCTATTCACACAAGAAAGGAAAAATGAGCATTTAGTTTAAAGATATGTATTTGTATGCTCAATAAAGGCTCAAAACTCACTTTTTGTGGGAATGGGTTTTTATGTGATCAAGTATATATAATCAAATTTTAATTAAGCTTGTCATGCCGTTTTATAATTTTCTTATGTTGGTTCTTTTTATCACGACGCTATCGGTTGTAAATTTGTAAAAATATAACTTTTTTTTAGAACTTGAAATTCCCAAGTTAAACCTAGACAAGTAAAAAAATATAATTTTTGTTAAAAATTTGGGGTGATTAGCGGTTCCAGTAGAGTTTTGTGTAAGGCTTGTAATTAGGACTTGCAAGATTCAAGGTTTTAGCATCCCCCCCCCCCCCCACACACACACTTAAATTACACATTGTCCTCAATGTGTCCCAAAAATAAGTTTTTAGGTTGATTGAATGTGTAAAAAGGTGTGAAAAAACAAAATTTTATGTTACTGCCCGTCTGGACACGGCCCCGTGTTCAGATCGCCAGTAACAAAAGTTTGTAAAAAGAAACAGAAGCTTGGGCACGGGGGCGTGTTCATTGAGCACGCCCCGTGTCCAGTTACCTGAACTGGGCATTTCCTGCAGATTGTGCAGCACGGGGCCGTGTTGGGTTGGCACGGCCCGTGTTGAACTTGCTGTAATGAAGAAAAATTTGTTGGGTGGCCCTGTTTTCGTGCATGGGGTGCTGGTTCATGTTTCCCTTGTTATCCTTTACCATCCGAGTGTGTTTTATTCCTGAAAATTAAAACTAAACTAGAAAATATAAAAATTAATCTAAACTAAACTAAGGATAGTTCCGCGGAATGCCTCCGTGGTGCGCCACGTTTATAAGGGTCCTTGGCAAGACCCAAAGCCTAGTCATATGTTACCCAAGTGGGACGTTTTGCATCCCATGCTACACCGTCGGAGAGCATCATCCAAACTCGAGTCAATGACCTTCATGTAGTTGACCGGGTCTTCGTCTTCTACTCTTTTTCCAACTCCAAACTTTACTTCATCGTCCCCAACCCTCAATGTTAGTGTTCCATCATTCATATCTACCACTGCTTGGGCCGTAGCTAGGAATGGCCTCCCTAGGATGAGTGGTACTTCGATATCTTCCTCCATATCTAGTATGACAAAGTCGGCCAGAAAGACAAATTCGCCGACTTTGACCAATAGATTTTCAGCGACACCTTGTGGATATTTGACGGATCTATCGGCGAGTTGTATGCTTATTTTTGTAAGGCTTGTTTTCCCTAAGCCGAGTCGGTTGAACATTGATGAGGGCATGGGGTTGATGCTTGCCCCGAGATCGGCTAGTGCATTACGAATGGGGGATTCCCCAATTGAGCAAGGAATTGTGAAGCTTCCGGGGTCAAGCTTCTTTTGCGGGAGTTTGTTGAGTAGTAAGGCGGAGCATTCTTCGCCTAAGTTAACTAATTGCAATGATTCAATTTTCCTTTTATGAGTGAGGAAGTCCCTCAAAATTTTTGAATATTTAGGCATTTGAGTTAGGACTTCGATAAATGGAATATTAACATGCAATTATTTTAATAAATTTTCGAACTTTGCGAATTGCTCATCGGTCTTTTGACGAATTAACCGGCCGGGGTACGGAACCGGGGGAGTCTTAGTAGGCTCTTGAACTGGAAGAGAAGCCTTCTCTTGTTGAGGCGTGGGTGGAGTTGTGGTTTGGCTAGATTGGCTTCTTTCAGTTGGTGATAATGGAGCCTCTTCGGGACCCACGGTACAGTTTCTCAATGTTATGAGATGTACTTGCGCCTTTGGGTTGGTTTCGGTATTACTTGGTAATGCGCCTTGTGGTCTCTCAGAGAAATTTTGAGCTATTTGATTTAATTGTTTTTCAATGTTTTGAATGCTAGCTTGTTGATTTCTAAAATTCGATTCCAACTGTTGAAATCGATCCGAGTTTTTCTTTTCGGTGTCGGAGATTAGGCGAGATACAGTATCTTCAAGCCTTTCTCGTCCACCTTGTTGTTGAGAGAAATTTTGTGGTTGTTGAAATTTTGTTCGTTGGTTTAGATTTTGGTGGTTACTACTATTGCCGGGTTCTCTCCAACCAAGGTTAGGGTGGTTACGCCATCCTTGGTTGTAGGTACCCGTTGGAGGACCCGACGGCCTAGGTCTATTATCAATGTAGTTTACCGTTTCTGTTTGATCATCTAATTCTTTCATACAACTCCAATTTTCATGTGGCCCACCACACCCCTCGCAAGCCATAACCGAGACCGTTTTTGCCATTTCTAACTTTTTGATTTTTGAAGAAAGGGCCTCGATTTGAGCTTGTAAAGAAGTGCTTTCATCAACCTTATGGGCGCCCGGGGCAATAGATTTATTGCCTAGGGGAGTGTGCCACTGAAAATTGGTTTGAGCAATTTCCTCAATTTGATTATATATTTCATTTGGGCGACGATTACCTAAAAGTCCCCCGGAGCTAGAATCAAGTGTTTGTCTTGTGTGTGGCAACAACCCATTGTAGAAGGTGGATACTTGTTGCCATACCGCAAGACCGTGATGAGGACACTTTCTTAGTAGCTCCTTGAACCTCTCCCAAGTTTCATATAAGGATTCCCCATCCTCTTGTGAGTATGTATTAATTTCAGTCATTAATTTAGCCGTTTTAGCAGGCGGGAAATACTTATATAGAAATTTTTGGGCTAGTTCATCCCAGGTGTTTACCGAACCAACTGGGAGGGTGTTAAGCCAAGCCTTAGCTCGGTCTTTTAGTGAAAATGGAAACATTCGAAGGCGGATGGCATCTTTTGATGCTCCATTGATCCGAAAGGTATCACATATTTCTAAGAAATTAGTAATATGTAGATGGGGATCCTCGTCCGCAATCCCGTGAAAGGTTGCGGAGTTTTGAAGCATTTGTATCAAATGCAGTTGAAGTTCGAAGTTGTTGGCTTTGACATTTGGTGCATTGATAGCGGCACCAAGATTACCTACTGTGGGTCGTAGGTAATCCATGAGGGTACGTTGGTCCGCCATTGGAAGTGGGTCCCCCAAAACTTTCTCTTGGTTTTTAGCTTTAAGTCTTTTTCTGAGAAAGAGTTCGGGTTCTTCAAGAGGTTCTTTTATGTCTCTACTTGAACTGGAGCTCATACACTACGTAGAAAGTTCAGATGTGGCGACTGGGTTCCAAGTCCTGCAATAAAAACAGAAAACAACGTTGGTCAGAAGCTTCACCACGGCCCCGTGCTTAGATGAACACGACCCGTGGTCGGAGGTACAGTAATTGTTTTCCGGATCCCTGTTACTGGGGAGCTCGACACGTCCCCGTGTTGCACCAACACGGCCCCGTGCTCAACTCTCTATAACTCGGAAAATAAAAACTGCCAGTAACAATGCTGGGCACGGCCCGTGCTGAGCTCTGCAGAAACTGAAAAATTAAGAAAATCTTAAAAAAAACAGAAAAATTAAAAAAGACGATTAGGCCGTTAATTCCTAACTTTCTTAAAATCCTTGTGTCCCCTGCAACGGCGCCAAAAACTTGATGTGCGTGCGGTGTGTATAAATATTTAAGTATATTTTAAGCCCTTTTTACACATTTGTCAAGTTTTAAATTTATAAAACATGATATTTTACTAACACCAAACACACATATGGGTAAGTGCACCCATCATGAGCGTAGTATAGTGTTGGCAAGATACCGAGGTCGTCCAAGGACACAAGTGCTTTTAATACCGGTTCATCCTCAACGTCTAATCAAATCAAAAGTTTAGAAAAAGGTTTTAAACTAGGAAAATAAAACTAACTAAAATGCTGAAAAATAAAATAAAAGTAAAAACAGATAGACAAGATGAATCACTTGGATTCGACTCGTGTTTAGTGTAACCTTTGATTATTTCCGCACTTTTGCACTTTTTAAGAGATTATCTTAGTTATTGTAGTAGGCCCCTCTTTTGAAGGTGACGTTTCCCTCAACCCAGTAGTTTGAGACAGCAAGGATACAATCCTAAAGGGTCGAATCATTGAAAGATAATTAATTAAGTTATTAATGCATATTATGGTAGGCCCCTCTTTTGAAGGTGACGTTACCCTCGGCTAAGTAGTCTGAGTCAGCAGGGATACAGTCCTAAGTAGCCGGGTTAAAGTATTAATAGTAGCTTACATATGAGGGGATCAAAGAGTTTGGACCCCCGCCATCCAATACCGGTGGGTATTGAAGGAGGTCCTACTAAATTTGACCCAGGTCCTTGCAGGATCTATACACTGAACAAGGCAAGACTCTTACCAAACCGTTCCCTTAACCCCCGACCAGGTAGCCAACATATCTCCATATAGACCGTGGAGATATGAATGGTGAAAATCTTTTATTTTATATAGACAGTAAAATAATGCAAGACACCACGGACAAACGATAAGGAAGAATCACCTTCAACATAAGAAACTAGTTATTAAAGTCATTAATACATAACCAAGTAAAAAGTGCGAAAAGATTAAAAATAAAAAGTATTACACTAGACACTTGTCTTCACCAAGTGATGTAAGAGACTTAGGCAAACATGGCCTTTGATTGTCAAGAACTCTTACGATCAATCTTGGATCCCGAGACGACTCACACACTCTATGATGGACAATGGATGATGGTGGTGGATGATGGTGTTGTGATGGTGGTGGGTGGTGGGTGAAGTGTGAGAGAGGTGGTGTGCTAAGGGATGGTTTGCAAATGAGCCAAGCACCCCTATTTATAGCCTGAACAGAGGCTCGGGCACGGCCTCGTGTCTATTGGGCACGACCCCGTGTCCACCTTCTTCTCTGTCTTCATTAATTGCAGTTTGTCTGCATTAGTTGACCACGCCCCCATGTCCGCTGGGCACGCCGCCGTGTGCAGAAGCGTATCTGTACTATCAAGATTTCCCTAGATTGTGCAAATCTTAGAGTTGACCACGGCCCCGTGTCCGCTGAGCACGCCCCCGTGGTAGTTGATAGAAGCTTCTATAGCTTTGTCTTTTCTGCTGACACTTGGGCACGCCCCCGTGCTCATTGAGCACGGGGCGTGTTCAGCCTTCTGTTCTCTTGTTTTTGCTTGGGAAGATGTTGTCGGGGGGGGGGGGGGGGTCGGGCATGCCACGTTTGTTCCTTTTCTTGTATTTATGTTAGATTTAGCTGCCTTTTTGCTTCTTTTGTTCATTTGAGCTCATTTAATCCTGAAAATACAAAAGGAAGACAAAAACATACTTTTTCCAACATTAGTACTAAAAAAGGGTTAGTTTTATGCCACAATGATGTAATTTATATGTTGCATTTTGTGCACATCAATGATATACTTTTGTCACTGCAGTTACAGCAGGATATGTTGACTCATTGAGTCACTGAGCTAGAGAGGATCCCGTATCCTCCACCTGGTACTGATCCATCACAGTTTGCTGCTCCACTATTTCCTTACCCGGATTTCGGTATTCGATTCCTTACAATGGAGCAGCAGATTGGCTGTTTGTTGCAGCTCGTTCATACTTTAGAGGAGGAGCTCGTGCGTATGCGTCGTTTGCTTTTCATTCCTCCACCTCCTCCTCCTCCTCCCCCATCAGCTTAGAGGTTTTTGGTCTCCTGCAGATAGGCTACTTTTGGTGAGAATACAGCTATTGAGCCATGATTGTGAAGACTTTTGAGGACCACACTTTTAACTTTTGATTATTATAGTTGGTAGATGTTTTGGACAGGGGAGATGTGACCCTATAGTCCCATTTTGATGTATGATACAATTGTAAAACTGTACTTGTGGCCTTGATATATGAAAAGCTCAATCGCAGCATTCTCAATACATGCATTGTTGATTTACTTGTTTGTGTTATGACATGGGATGTTATGTATTTACTTGTGTTAATGGATGTTATTACATACGTGTACTACATACTTCTATGCATACGACCTGACCTATACAATCTTCTTATAGAAGATGCCTCCACGAAGGGAAACCCGATTACCCACTACTGAGGCCGAACTCCAGGAAAGGATCTCCCGAGCAATAGCAGATTACGAGGCCTCACGCGCCGAAACTAGCGGGGGTTCCTCAAGGAACAACCCACCCCGTGGTAATGTTTAAGTCTCTTGAGACACATTACGTTACCTTTGGATACTCCATGTGTGCTTGCTAAATGTTTTCTCTAAATGACATTACTCGTACAGGCTGTACCTTTTAACAATTTTTAGACTGTAAACCGCTGAATTTCGACGGCACTGGGGGTGCTGTTGCCTTCATTCGATGGGCAGAGAAGACCGATTCGGTGTTAAGGATAAGCAAATGCGCACCAGATTAGCAAGTTACCTACATATCTGGACTATTCATTGATGGAGTACTTTCGTGGTGGAATCTCCAAGTCCAAACTCTGGGAGAGGCAGCAGCTTACGCTTTGACTTGGAATGAGCTGAAGGAGCTCATGCGTAAAAAGTATTGCTCCAGGGCCGAAATTCAAAAATTGGAGACAGAGTTTTGGAACCTCAAAATGGATGGCCCCAAGATCGCGGAGTATGTGCAAAGATTCCACGATCTATCTCACGTGGTACCATACATGGCTACACCGGAATTCAAGCGCGTTGAGCGTTTCATCTGGGGGTTGGCGCCTCAGATTATGAGTATGGTAACAACGTCAAAGCCGCCGACAATTACTGAAGCTATCGATCTGAGCGTGTCACTGACTGAAGAAGCTATTCGCTTAAACAAGTTTTCAATCTCTGACCCGAAAAAGAAGGAGACACACATTGAATCATCGAGTGAGAACAAGAGGAAGTTCTCAAACTTTAAAAAGGGCACCAGCAGTGTCAACAAGAAAAGAGAGTCATACTTACCGGCTGAAGCCAAGCCCGGGGATGAAAACAGAGGGAAGGGTTACATGGGCACTTTGCCCAAATGTGGTACATGCCAGTACCATCATCCCGGCCAGTGTAGATTCAGGAAGTGTGAGTCTTGTGGGAAGGTTGGTCACTCGAAGGAAACATGTTGGGTTGGTACTGTGCGTGGTAACAATGGTCAGAGAGGTTTTGGTAACAACAACCGTGGAGGTAATGGGAATGGATACGGAAACCGCCCTCAAGGAGGGAATGGCGGTAACGGAAATCAGGGTAATTTTGCGAATCAAGATGGGAGTGGAAACCGCAACCAAAACAACGCTCAAGGTGGTAACGGGAACGGTAATGGTCGAGGACCAGGATGTTTTAATTGTGGAGACATGGGGCATTTCAAGAAGGAGTGCCCAAAGCTCAATCAGGCGCATAGAAGAGTCTTTAACATCGGAGCGAGGGAAGCTCGCCAAGATCCAAATGTAGTTACTGGTACGTTCCCTATCAACCAACGCTTTGCATCTGTATTATTTGATACCAGAGCCGATTATAGTTTTGTATCGCTAGAATTTAAGAATATAATTGGGTTGGTAGCCAGTAAGTTAGACATTCCATATTCGATAGAACTAGCTAACGGGAAGCCAGTAGAAACAAATGAGGTTATCAGAGGTTGTGTGATAGAGTTGGGAGAGCACGAGTTTACACTTGATCTGCTGCCAGTCGAGTTGGGAAGCTTTGACGTGGTAGTGGGGATGGATTGGTTATCAAGCAACTGAGCAGAGATTGTATGTCATGAAAAGGTCATTCGCATTCTGATGGCGGATGGAGAAACGATTGTAGTGCATGGAGAGAAGCGCGATACGCCCCTAAGAATCATCAGTTGCTTGAAGGCTCGAAAGTGTTTGCAGAAAGGATGTGTCGCCTTCTTAGCACACATTGTGGATAAAGAAGCCGCTGAGCCGAAGTTAGAAGATATACCAGTTGTTAAGGAATATCCTGAAGTCTTCCCCGAAGACTTGCCAGGATTACCGCCACATCGACAAGTCGAGTTCCACATTGACTTAGTTCCAGGTGTTGCGCCTTTGGCTAAGGCACCTTATCGACTTGTGCCCTCCGAGATCCAAGAACTGTCAACGCAAATTCAGGAGCTATTGGATAAAGGATTTATCAGGCCAAGCTTCTCGCCTTGGGGAGCTCCAGTGCTGTTTGTCAAGAAGAAGGACGGTAGTTTTCGCATGTGCATCGACTACCACGAGCTTAACAAGTTGACTATCAAGAATAGATATCATTTTCCAAGGATAGATTACCTGTTCGATCAACTACAAGGTTCGAATTGTTACTCCAAGATCGATCTTCGATTAGGTTATCACCAGTTGAGGATACAAGAAGAAAGCATAAGAAAGACTGCCTTCAGAACTCGATATGGACATTACGAGTTCCTGGTTATGCCGTTTGGTCTGACAAACATGCCAGCAGTATTCATGGATTTGATGAATAGAGTTTGTAAGCTGTATCTCGACAAGTTTGTGACCGTGTTCATCGATGACATTTTAATCTACTCAAAGGCGAAGGGAGAACACGAGCAACATCTAAGGACTATCTTAGAGCTGCTCAAGAAGGAGAAGTTGTACGCGAAATTCTCGAAGTGCGAATTTTGGTTACGCGAGGTTCAGTTCCTTGGTCAGGTGGTTAACAAAAATGGAATCCATGTGGATCCCACAAAGATCGAGGCAATCAAGAATTGGGAGACTCCAAAGACGCCAACCAAGATTCGACAATTCTTAGGTTTGGCAGGATACTACCGCAGATTCATTGAGGATTTCTCGAAAATCGCTCAACCTTTGACCTCCCTTACGCAGAAAGACAAGAAGTACGAATGGGGAGACAAGCAAGAAGAAGCATTTCAGTTGTTGAAAAACAAACTTTGCGATGCACCCATCTTATCCTTACCCGCAGGCACTGACGACTTCGTGGTATATTGTGACGCCTCGCGTCAAGGTTTAGGCTGCGTGCTGATGCAGCGACAAAAGGTTATAGCCTATGCTTCGCGCCAGCTGAAGGTTCACGAGAAAAACTACACTACGCATGATTTGGAATTAGGCGCGGTAGTGTTTGCATTAAAGATCTGGCGACATTACTTGTATGGCACGCGATGCACCATCTTTACTGATCACAAGAGCTTACAACATATATTCGATCAGAAAGAGCTTAACATGAGACAGAGATGCTGGGTAGAATTGTTAAATGATTATGATTATGAGATTAAGTATCACCCAGGGAAGGCGAATGTGGTCGCCGATGCCTTAAGTCGGAAAGAAAGAATCAAGCCCATAAGGGTTAGGGCTTTGGAAATGATTGTACAAACGGACCTCTCGTTGCGCATTCGTGCTACGCAGAGAGAAGCTCTCAAGAAGGAGAATCTTGTGAATGAATATCTCCGTGGGATGGAGAAGCAGTTAGTACCAAATGATGAAGGAACGTTGTGCTTCTTGAAACGAATTTGGGTTCCTTTCTTTGGTGGTTTGAGAGACGTTATTTTTTATGAAGCTTACAAGTCACGGTACTCGATCCATCCAGGATCGGATAAAATGTACCAAGATTTAAAGGATTTCTATTGGTGGCCGAGATTAAAAGGCGATGTTGCAATGTATGTTGGCAAATGTTTGACTTGCGCTAAGGTAAAGGCCGAATACCAGAAGCCTTCAGGTCTTCTGCAACAGCCAGAAATACCCATGTGGAAATGGGAGCATATTTCAATGGACTTTATAACGAAATTGCCAAAGACACCCAGAGATCACGATACGATTTGGGTAATCGTAGACCGTCTGACGAAATCCGCACACTTTTTGCCAATCAAGGAAAAAGACAATACAAGCAAGCTTGCTGAGCTATACCTGAGAGAGATTGTTACACGACATGGAGTATGTCACACCCCGAAATTATCAGAGCTGGCGTAACGGGACTGGTATCTTCACTGCACAACGGAAGCAAATAAGCTAAGTCTTTTAGAAAATGAACGCCCACTAAGTACTCGAATCTCCAATGGTTTTCCTATTCCAACCGTGCCTTAACTTGATAAAGTAACCTGAGAAAGAGACATGCGAAAAAGTCAACATAAAGTTGAGCGAGTTCATAGTTTGTTTGTAAAAGATTTGAAATAAATCTTTTGAATAACCGGTTTGTGAAATACTATTGAGAAAACGAATTTAAAAATTCATTTTCTTGCCAAGTTATATGGAAACTTTGTGTTTGTAACGCATTATGTTCGTAAAACCATGTATTTGTAAACTCTTGTATTTGTAATGTTCGTATAACCGTCAATGCCCACCCTAACTTTGACTCCATGCCCGCATAATCCTATGCCTTGAATTTGTATAAAACATGGTATTTAATTTGCATAAATCAAGTATTTCTGTAAGTATGTATGTCCCTGGTATGTAGCAATAAGGAAAAAGAGATCACCAATGGGTTGCAAAGCCACTGGTATGTGTGAAATGGTGCAGGAAGTACTCAAACCTAGCAAATTTGTACCGGGCTTCCGGCTGTAAGACACAGTCATCACTATGGGCCGCCCCGGCCTCATGGGTGTGGGCTTGCTACACCCAAATAGATCTATCACTCATGTCCCTCGGTCCTACGACGAGGATTAATGGCCTTAAGTGTTGTACCCACCCCTCACATGATCTAGTAGTAAACCCTCCTTAGACTAACCATACCATGTATAAAAATGTCTGTATAATTGTAACATGTATTTTACCCCAGCCTCTAAGGCTGAACCTCCCCAGCCTCTACCCTGTCTCTCTATATTATCACCAGACGATCCATCCCTAGTCATGAAAATCATTCACATTTCGATAATACGCATTTGTTTTGTAAAAACCGGTATATTTAGTATAATCCATTCGTAAATCATTTGAGTTCCTCGAAATCCATTCGTAATATGATTTAGAAATATGAGTTTTCGTTCGTTCAAAAGCTTTGTATGTTCTTGCAAAACGTGCTTTTCTAAAATATGCAGTCTTTGTTCATCGAGAAATTTGTGTGTTTTCTGCAAAACGTGCATGTCTTTCCACCCCGAAAACTTTTATAAACAATGTAAAACCGTAAAAAGATGGGGTTATGAACTCACCTGAATTGTCTTGTGCAAAGCAAGCTAATTACGACTTTGTGATGTCGTTTCCAATACGAGACTTGCTAGCGTGCATTCTACAATATTCCTAACACTGAATATCTTATAAGTTTCTAAATAAACACGGTAACTAAACTACGTGTCATCGAGCTCTACCGAATCGTTAACCGAACGATTCAACAGTAAGTTGTTAACGATGAAGTTATACTTTGTTTAGTTCGTCTATTCGTCGGTAATAACTAATAAGTCTTGTAGGACTTAGTTCCGCGTTAGTCGCCTCAAGAAGTCGCACATGTATGTAAAGTTTATTTACATAAATATAATGTATACAAAAATATTCGTATGAAAGTAGTATATAATAACCTTGTATTATATATATTGCGTCTTGAATATATTTGCCAATACATACGTATATGCCGTTTAGGCGTTTGAAATAAATATATAAACTATATTTATTTTTATAAAAAGAAGTCATGTTGTTCGTAATTCGAAAATAAATATATAAACTATATTTATTTCTATAAAAGAATTGTCGGAATTTCAAAGTTTAGAATAAATATAATAACTATATTTATTGTCACAAATGATTTTCCGAATCGTTGCTCTCGAAAGTTGTAAAGTGTTGTCGTTTGAAATAAATATATATAAACTATATTTATTCTTTTTATAAAAAGAATCCGGGTTATCGTTGTTCCTTGTACGTTATAAAGTGTCGTTGAAGAAATACATTCATTTACATTGATTGACATGAAAGTCGCTTGATGTCGTTAGTTGTCATTTTTCATTAAAACACATTTGTATTTACGGTTTTTCTTGAAAAACGGGCAGAGTTTCCTCTGTTTTTGGACAGCCCCGACAACGCAAGTTGTCGTTACTTTTCAAAATTCAACAATTTATCAACGATGTATATGTATGAGCAAGTTATATAAACAATATAGTAAGTAAATCCAAGTACCTTTAACTGGTAGTTCGTCGATTTATTCGGTTCGAGCTCGTTTTCGTGTGTTTGTAACATAAAAAAAATAAACACTATAATGAAATTACGTCTTTAAACCATTACCAAAATTCTCGTGTCGAAGCGCTAAATGGGTTGACTGAGTTGACCGGGTCAACTGAGTTGACTTGCTGTGTTGACCTGAGTTGACTGAGTCAACTGAAACTGAGTCTGTCCCGAAGCCGTTGACTGCTTGACTGACTTTGACCATGTTGACTCGCTGAGTTGGTTAACAGCCGAACTTTGGAGATTTTTAAAAGAAAGAGAGCTGGGAGTGGAGGATTTACCGGGAAATACCATCGTCGACGTCCACCGCCGCCGTCGCCGCCGTGAGCGGCAGCGCCGCTCCTGCTCCGCCGTTCCTCTCTGTCTCCTCTCTCTCTCTCTGTGCTTCTCTCTCTCTCTCTTTCCTCTGTTTCTCTCTCCATGTATCTCTCTCTCTCTCTTCTGTTCGTAGCCCCGCACCACCACGTGCTGCCAAGCGCCGCCGTAGGCCACCACCATCTGGTGGTGGCAGCCGTTAACTCAAAAAAGAGGGGAAGGGGTGCGGTTGTTTACCAGACGAACGAGGGGGTGTGGGGGTTGATCGACGGAAATAACCAGTCACCGGTGGCCGGTCGGAGGTCCGGCTCCGATCACCGGAAGTGTCTTCTAGAGAGTGAGAGAGCTAAGGACTGTTGTTGTGCTGGGTTTTTAGAGAATGAAAATGAAAATGAGAGGTTGAGAGTTAATATAGTAGGATTTTATTAGATCTTGGAAAATCTTGTAGAGATTTTGGGGATATTTTGATGAGATTTAGTAAGATCTTGATAAGATTTGGTAATATTTTGTATAGATCTAATATATTATGTGCAGGTTTAGGCTTGTTGGTTTTGGGCTTGGGCCCAGGGCCCACAAGCTCAACTCATGTGTAAGTGGCCCGTAATTCCTACGAGACACGTTTTTAAAACCGAAATCACCGTAGCCTAGTAAAATAATATTTTAGAGTTAAAAACGTGTAAAAATAATGTCGGTATCCGTCGTAGTCGCGTTCGTGTGTCGATAACGGTAATGATCGCGAAAAATTATATCATTGTCGTCTTTAATCCGCTTTTCGATCCGGTTTTGACTGTAGTTACTAAAATTTTATTACGGAGCGAAATATAGCGTAAAATGTAAGTTTCGAAGGTGAAAGGCGTCTCCATCACTTCCGTTTCGTTGCCGATGCGTTTCATGCTATCGCGTTTTTTGTTCACGTTTGCGTTAGTGTCGCACGGAAGCCCAAATAAATTCACAAAATTAAATTCATAAATATAAAATATTCGTAGGAAATCCGTATTTGTCGGTGTTGTCGGTATTTGTACGTCATCAGTTCGTTGTCGCTTAATATTCACCAGATCTTTCCGTAAACTACCGTTCACGCCCTGTAAAGCCGGTTGAACATTCCTAGGCACTCCAAAGGCCCAATTAAGTTAATCTACGCTGTAAACACTATTTATTATCGCGTTAATCACCTGTTAATCACGTAATTAAGAGCCGTAAATCACCGGTTGTCACATTCTCCCCCTGTTACAGAAATTTCGTCCTCGAAATTTAGTCTATGTTATCTCCTCAGAGTTGTGTCATTCCTAGGCAAGTCCGAATAATACCAAAGTGAATGATCGCGTAATCGAAACAAGACTTATTCGAATCATGTGAATTTAATGACATTCCTCAACAATAAGAACCCAACGGTTTAAAAGAAATGTGTTTCAAAAATTGATGTCAAAGGAAACAAGACGTATAGGTATAGTCACTAATGTGACTAAGTTAACAGGGATCCAACAATGAATAGGAACTTCGACCAATCGAATTCCATATGAACGTTCACAATAAGTAAATGAGTTCTAGAAGCAATAACATCCACTGGATGAACTTAGAATCAACAATCTCAAATGTACTAGTTTGCATGAAACGCTCGATCGTGATCAGCACAAGCTGCAAGTTATACCGACGCCACAAGGTGTCGCAATGAATGAAACAATTCAATAATAGGGGTGATCGAACAAGTATCACCTGTGTTTTGCAGTCAATTGAAAGCGCAATGAAGTAAATATGAAAATTTGTTTCTAACAACATCATAGGACTTTCAATTGAAATTTGAACATCAAAGAAATAACATTTTTGATCGAAGACGAAGAAGCAATGAATATCGCAAAACATTCGATCGATGTTGAAAGGACCGTTTAAGAGGTACACCGGAATATGAAATGAATTTTGTGTACCCTTGTCTTATGACACGATTGTGTTAAGACTGTTGTACTGTGATAAATCAAAGCGGATTTAATCTATATCAATAAATAAATAATTAAATCCGTGCATAAGATATGTAAACGAGTTTAGCGCAAGCTTCAAATAAGTGAAAATACCACCACAAGGTGTCGAAATCAACAAACAATTTAATGGAGTCGAATGCCAAACAAGTTTACTTCGACTCGGAACAAATGAAACACTTGTTAAAACGAATTTTGAATATGATGCTCCCAATACATCATATGATGCTCTGAAGTGAATATGTGTAATGGACAAGTTCAAACAATTGAACTTGGTTTTAGCGCAATCCGACAATAAATATATGTATCGACAAGAAAACTTTCGGCATGGTCACAACGAAAAACCATGTATGTAACTTGAAAAGAAAAGAAATTTCAAGAAAATGTGTTGACTTGATAACAAAGGAGCCAACAATTATAATAATGCGGGTCATTCGAATCACAAATCAATAATTAAGTTTAGCGAAACAATATTTGAACTTTGACAAAACGCTTATTCGAAACGAAACCACATGCATAACAAACGATGCATGCGTAACATATGAATTTTCGAGAAATGAAGCAAACGAGTATTCTCTATAATGAAAGAAATGATCGTGATACGATGACCATTAAGAGGAGTAGAGATGTGAAAATCTACTCACTAGTTGCAAAAGTCGGTATTTCAATAAAAGAAATCTAAGGACTTTACCTGGGGTTTCATGTGACGACCAGTTGTTAGGTGACATTACCATGGAATGTCGAACATAGCGTATTCGTCGTTAACTGATATAGGGGGATGCGGAGACATACGTCTTCTCCTTGGCGTGATTTGTGTGATTGCACGACCGCGTGCCAAACCGCCGCTTCCTGATCGATAGTCCTCCTGCTGGCAGGATTAGCATTGTCGCTGAAATGTTTCATAGTGTCTTCTCGGTGACTTTACCTCGAAGGTCGTATGTGACGTACTTCAACCTCCGTTGACGTATAGCTTAAGTTTCACGTATATCTATGTGCTAGCGTTTTGTTTTGCGTAGAATGTGATGTACTCTGACATCCGTTGACGTAAAATTTGAGTTCCATGTATTCTCGTGCACTGGCGTTTCGTTATGCGTAGGTTGCCTGCTCGGGAAGTTAAAATATCACAGACAATATGGATAATAGTGTGTGCCCGAGTTTATATTCGCGGTTCCTACGTGATGACCTTTAATGAACTTCAACATATGTTTCCGAAGGTCTTAAATGCATGTTTACTAAACTCTCAGAGTGTTGTGTACTGTATGTAATTGTTTTATGCACCGTGTGTAAAACACCACTTTAGCGTATGTTTGAAAACAAAATTTTGACTTTTTGTTTTTCGGCAACAGTTGGAGACCATATTCGAGTACTAGGCGTTCTGTATGTATTCAAAGTCTTAATAGTCTAAGTCCCAGAGAAAAGTGAGGTTAGAGCCTAGGTATTCCTACAGAAAACCTTATTCGCTGTAACCTATAGCTCTGATACCAATCTGTCACACCCCGAAATTATCAGAGCTGGCGTGACTGGACTGGTATCTTCATTGCACAGCGGAAGCAAATAAGCTAAGTCTTTTAGAAAATGAACGCCCACTAAGTACTCGAATCTCCAATGGTTTTCCTATTCCAACCGTGCCTTAACTTGAGAAATTAACCTGAGAAAGAGACATGCGAAAAAGTCAACATAAAGTTGAGCGAGTTCATAGTTTGTTTGTAAAAGATTTGAAATAAATCTTTTGAATAACCGGTTTGTGAAATACTATTGAGAAAACGAATTTAAAAATCATTTTCTTGCCAAGTTATATGGAAACTTTGTGTTTGTAACGCATTATGTTTGTAAAACCATGTATTTGTAAACTCTTGTATTTGTAATGTTCGTATAACCGTCAATGACCACCCTGACTTTGACTCCATGCCCGCATAATCCTATGCCTTGAATTTGTATAAAACATGGTATTTAGTTTGTATAAATCAAGTATTTCTGTAAGTATGTATGTCCCTGGTATGTAGCAATAAGGAAAAAGAGATCACCAATGGGTTGCAAAGCCACTGGTATGTGTGAAATGGTGAAGGAAGTACTCAAACCTAGCAAATTTGTACCGGGCTTCCGGCTGTAAGACACAGTCACCACTATGGGCTGCCCCGGCCTCATGGGTGTGGGCTCGCTACACCCAAATAGATCTATCACTCATGTCCCTCGGTCCTACGATGAGGATTAATGGCCTTAAGTGTTGTACCCACCCCTCACATGATCTAGTAGTAAACCCTCCTTAGGCTAACCATACCATGTATAAAAATGTCTGTATAATTGTAACATGTATTTTACCCAAGCCTCTAAGGCTGAACCTCCCCAACCTCTAAGGCTGAACCTCCCCAGCCTCTAAGGCTAACTCCCCTGTCTCTCTATATTATCACCAGACGATCCATCCCAAGTCATGAAAATCATTCACATTTCGATAATACGCATTTGTTTTGTAAAAACCGGTATATTTGGTATAATCCATTCGAAAACCATTTGAGTTCCTCGAAATCCATTCGTAATATGATTTAGAAATATGAGTTTTCGTTCGTTCAAAAGCTTTGTATGTTCTTGCAAAACGTGCTTTTTCTAAAATATGCAGTCTTTGTTCATCGAGAACTTTGTTGTTTTCTGCAAAACGTGCATGTCTTTCCACCCCGAAAACTTTTATAAACAATGTAAAACCGTAAAAAGATGGGGTTATGAACTCACCTGAATTGTCTTGTGCAAAGCAAGCTAATTACGACTTTGTGATGTCGTTTCCAAGACGAGACTTGCTAGCGTGCATTCTACAATATTCCTAACACGGAATATCTTATAAGTTTCTAAATAAACACGGTAACTAAACTACGTGTCATCGAGCTCTACCGAATCGTTAACCGAACGATTCAACGGTAAGTTGTTAACGATGAAGTTATACTTTGTTTAGTTCGTCTATTCGTTGGTAATAATTAATAAGTCTTGTAGGACTTAGTTCCGCGTTAGTCGCCTCAAGAAGTCGCACATGTATGTAAAGTTTATTTACATAAATATAATGTATACAAAAATATTCGTATGAAAGTAGTATATAATAACCTTGTATTATATATATTGCGTCTTGAATATATTTGCCAATACATACGAATATGCCGTTTAGGTGTTTGAAATAAATATATAAACTATATTTATTTTTATAAAAAGAAGTCATGTTGTTCGTAATTCGAAAATAAATATACAAACTATGTTTATTTCTATAAAAGAATTGTCGGAATTTCAAAGTTTAGAATAAATATAATAACTATATTTATTGTCACAAATGATTTTCCGAATCGTTGCTCTCGAAAGTTGTAAAGTGTTGTCGTTTGAAATAAATATATATAAACTATATTTATTCTTTTTATAAAAAGAATCCGGGTTATCGTTGTTCCTTGTACGTTATAATGTGTCGTTGAAGAAATACATTCATTTACATTGATTGACATGAAAGTCGCTTGATGTCGTTAGTTGTCATTTTTCAATAAAACACATTTGTATTTACGGTTTTTCTTGAAAAACGGGCAGAGTTTCCTCTGTTTTTGGACGGCCCCGACAACGCAAGTTGTCGTTATTTTTCAAAATTCAACAATTTATCAACGATGTATATGTATGAGCAAGTTATATAAACAATATAGTAAGTAAATCCAAGTAACTTTAACTGGTAGTTCGTCGATTTATTCGGTTTGAGCTCGTTTTCGTGTGTTTGTAACAAAAAAAAATAAACAATATAATGAAATTACGTCTTTAAACCATTACCAAAATTCTCGTGTCGAAGCGCTAAATGGGTTGACTGAGTTGACCGGTTCAACTGAGTTGACTTGCTGTGTTGACCTGAGTTGACTCGGTTTGACCGAGTCAACTGAAACTGAGTCTGTCCCGAAGCCGTTGACTGCTTGACTGACTTTGACCATGTTGACTCGCTGAGTTGACTGAGTCCACTCGCTGAGTTGACCGAGTCAACCCGAACCGCTTTTGACGCTGACAAATCTGACCGAACCGGACCATGACCAGATGATTTGAACCAAAACTCGAACCGAAAGACTCGAACCCATATCACTGAGTTTACCTGAGCCAAAAATAACCCTCGCCACTTCCACAGCCGTGACTCTGGCCGCCGCTGACCACCACCGGCCACCACTGTCCAGATCATCATCATCACCAACGTCAACATCAGAGAAACAAAAGAAAAAAAAATCAAATCTCATGTTGGTTAACATCCAAACTTTGGAGATTTTTAAAAGCAAGAGAGCTGGGAGTGGAGGATTTACCGGGAAATACCATCGTCGAAGTTCACCACCGCTGTACGCCACCGTCGCCGCCGTGAGCGGCGGCGGCGCTCCTGCTCCGCCGTTCCTCTCCGACTCCTCTCTCTCTGTGCTTCTCTCTCTCTCTCTCTCTCTCCCCGTTTCTCTCTCCGTGTATCTCTCTCTCTTCTGTAAGTAGCCCCGCACCACCACGTACCGCCACGCGCCGCCGTATGCCACCACCATCTGGTGGTGGCAGCCGTTAACTTGAAAAAAAGGGGAAGGGGTGCGGTTGTTTACCAGACGAACGAGGGGGGGTGTGGGGGTTGATCGACGGAAATAACCAGTCGCCGGTGGCCGGTCGGAGGTCCGGCTCCGGTCACCGGAAGTGTCTTCTAGAGAGTGAGAGAACTGAGGACTGTTGTTGTGCTGGGTTTTTAGAGATGAAAATGAAAATGAGAGGTTGAGAGTTAATATAGTAGAATTTTATTAGATCTTGGAAAATCTTGTAGAGATTTTGGGGATATTTTGATGAGATTTAGTAAGATCTTTATAAGATTTGGTAATATTTTGTATAGATCTAATATATTATGTGCAGGTTTAGGCTTGTGGGTTTTGGGCTTGGGCCCAGGGCCCACAAGCTCAACTCATGTGTAAGTGGCCCGTAATTCCTACGAGACACGTTTTTAAAACCAAAATCACCGTAGCCTAGTAAAATAATATTTCAGAGTTAAAAACGTGTAAAAATAATGTCGGTATCCGTCGTAGTCGCGTTCGTGTGTCGATAACGGTAATGATCGCGAAAAATTATATCATTGCCGTCTTTAATCCGTTTTTCGATCCGGTTTTGACTGTAGTTACTAAAATTTTATTACGGAGCTAAATATAGTGTAAAATGTAAGTTTCGAAGGTGACAGGCATCTCCGTCACTTCCTTTTCGTTGCCGATGCGTTTCCTGCTATCGCGTTTTTTGTTCACGTTTGCGTTTGTGTCGCACGGAAGCCCAAATAAATTCACAAAATTAAATTCATAAATATAAAATATTCGTAGGAAATCCGTATTTGTTGGTGTTGTCGGTATTTGTACGTCATCAGTTCGTTGTCGCTTAATAATCACCAGATCTTTCTGTAAATTACCGTTCACGCCCTGTAAAGCCGGTTGAACATTCCTAGGCACTCCAAAGGCCCAATTAAGTTAATCTACGCTGTAAACACTATTTATTATTGCGTTAATCACCTGTTAATCACGTAATTAAGAGCCGTAAATCACCGGTTGTCACAGAGTACCTCTCTCAATTATTTCTGATAGAGACGGAAGGTTCATGTCAAGGATTTGGCAATCCTTCCAAGAAGCCTTTGGTTCTCAGTTGAATCTGAGTACTGCCTTTCACCCACAGACAGACGGACAGAGCGAACGAACGATTCAAACATTGGAAGACATGTTACGAGCTTGCGTAATGGATTTGGGTGGCAGTTGGGACACTCACTTACCCTTGGTAGAATTCTCATACAACAACAGCTACCACATAAGTATCCAAGCTGCACCGTTTAAAGCTCTTTATGGACGCAAGTGTCGATCACCGTTATGCTGGGCAGACGCGGGTGATAGACAGCTTGTTGGTCCGGAATTGATTCAAGAAACGACTGAGAAGATTACACAGATCCGAGAGCGCATAAGGGCGGGTCGTGATCGACAAAAGAGTTACGCGGACTGAAGAAGGAAACCTCTGGAATTTGAGGTAGGAGATATGGTTTTGTTAAAGGTTTCACCCTGGAAGGGTGTAGCATGCTTTGGGAAGCGTGGGAAGTTGAACCCAAGATACATCAGACCATTCAAAATTTTGGAAAGAATTGGTCTTGTAACTTACAAGTTGGATTTACCCGCAGAACTGAATGGTGTTCATGATACATTTCATGTATCTAACCTGAAAAAGAGTCTAACTCAAGAAACAGTTGTCATACCTGCCGAAGAAGTCCATATTGACGACACACTCCATTTTATTGAAGAACCAGTTGAGGTTATTGAATGGAAAGTTAACAAGACGTGCAGGAGTAGTGTCAAACTCATCAAGGTTCGTTGGAACGCGCGACACGGCCCAGAGTTCACTTGGGAGCGTGAGGATCGCATGAGGGAAAAATACCCACATTTGTTCCCCAAGACCCCTGCATCTAGTAGCAGAACATAAATTTCGGGACGAAATTTTCTTAACAGGAGGAGAATGTGACAACCCTCATTAAACCACGTATCCGTACAATTAATTAATTATGATTAAGTGCTTAATAATTGTGTTGAATTACTAATTGCTTTCTGATTACTGCGTCATACTTACATGTGCATCACATATTACATAATGTCACATCATTATCACATACAGACTTTATTGACATACATGATGCACAAAGCACAGTTAGCACAGTTAACGGATAAAGCAGGAAAATGCTGACGAGGTTCAGTAAATAGACAGACAGTGTTTTGAGGCCCAGTATGGGCCAGGGACAAGGTACTACACTAGTATAGTGTGTAGGGAAGTGAGGAATATAAAACTGCGTCACTAGGTGATAGTTTGAGTACCGGAAAGTGCCTAAAACTCACTTTAAGTGCAGAATTCTGCATTTTTCAGCAAAATTCAGCTTTTTAACATACTAGTATTATGCAGAAAATTGGCTAAATGGTCCTGAATGCTTTCCTAAGTGTTGGGAATTAAATGTGTCACAAAAGTTACATAAAAGACACTATACGGTATAACTTAGCACTTTAACGAACCGGTATCAAACCGAACAACCGGACATTACCCGGAACACTAAAATTTTGCCAGATACATTGTTTAATTATTTCTTGGCTAGTTATGGTCCCCGAATACCCCAACACACTATATAATATGTCATACACATAATACACTAGATATTACACTTAACCTCCAACTATTTACCTACTTACCATCAAAACTTACAATTAACCCCCCCCCATCATTTACGGTCACTAGGACCCACACCCCACTCATAGATTTTATTTCTTATTTTATGGTGATCTTGCTTGATATGGTAACCAAAATATGGAAGAAATCCTTATAAGTATGGCCTTGGATATTCATGATCATTCCATTCTCTCACTTCGCAAGTTCACTCCACATCCCTCAAACTCTCTCTCTCCCTCTCGGCCCTAGCTTGTGCCGCCACCACCCCCACCTTGCAACCTTCATCCATCTAATTTCAAGCTCAATTCAAGTGCAAGAAGGTGATTCATGGAGCTTGGTGCTTGAAGAACCTTCATCCATTGCTTTCACACACCATTTTCATCATCTTTTTCCTAGTGATCTTCCCTAGCCTTTGAGCTAGTAGTAAGCTTCTTGTTACTAATTTTTACTTCTCATTTTATTGGTTAAAAAGATGTACATTGTTATGAATCACAAGAACACTAAAAGACTTAAACAAGAATCATGAACATGAAGCTTAAAAGTGATGAAATCTTGTTGAAACAATGTTGATTAAAGCATGCATGGCACTTGATCGTTATTTACTTGAAATTATGATGTTGATCATCATAAGGAGCTTGCTAAATTGTGATTAAACACATGATTTAGCAAGTTAGCGGATGATTATGTGTTAACCCAAGAAGATCATCCTCACTTATGAACATGAACTTAAAAATAAAATTATTTCTTGAAAAATAATAAATAAAGTGAGCTGGTAATTTTGTGAATCTAAGATTTATGAATAATTTTCCAAGAAAATCAAGTTCAAAATATGATGTTTAGTAGAACTTGATTCTTACATAAATTTACATTGTTTTTGGTGATAAAATAAGTGTAAGAACACTTTATTTACAAGAAGAGTTCAAAAGAATAATTTTTGTAGAATAGGTTTACAAGTTGTAAACATCTAAAATTTTCAAGAAGGAAGTTTATTAAGAAATAAACACACTTTAAAGGGTAACTAAGCCTACTAAACATGTTACCAAATTATTACGAGTTTTTGGGAAAGTTCATGTTCATGTTGTTATATATATTATATAATTTTTGCACTTGGGAAGTGTAGTTTGATTATTGATTGTTGGGTTGATTTTTGAAAAGAAAATGATATGCTTTAATAGCATGGACACCTCCATTTTTAGGGGAAACTATGGCGAAATTTTCTAAAAATATAAACACTTAGAAAAATATTTTCTAACAAGTATTTACAAGTATATTTTGATCATAAGTCTTCGATATAAACGTTGCCATAATTTTTGTAACAAAAATACAAATATTGGAGGTTGTGTTTATAAATAAAAATGGGTAAACATATATATTTAGAATATATATACATATTAAAACACTTGTGTGATTATTTGCATACTCGGTGAAATTGTTATATTATATAACTTAATAAAGTACCATTAAATTTATTATCCAAAAACAATACCGTTACTTATATATTTTTGTTATATATTATTTTTGGACAAGGGGAAATATATTATTTTTGGGAAATAAAAATATATTTTCCTAGTATAGTTAGAAGATATATGATTTTTGAGAAAAATATATATTTTCGGGACAATACATTATTTTGGACAAAATGAGTTTACAAATATATTTTCTAAAGTGAGACTTGGAAATATATTATTTCAGAAATTACAAATACAATAATACAAATATACATGTATGAAATACCCCATCCTTGGGAAGGAAATACGAAGTTAAATACTTGAGAAGTATTAATACAGAATTACTGTTTAAACAATTATTCCAAAACCAAATATAATTAAAGTTGAAATATCAATTATTTTGACAAGTAATTATAACTTGGAATAATATAAGAAACGTAACTCAAAACATTAATACCAAGCAAAGGCACGGCCCGTTCGTCTAATTGACATTAGTACACTGTAGGTAGTCGAGTTTGCTGAAAGAGTTGAGTTACGAGCTGAGGACGCAATACTGTGAGTTCATGTCCCCCTTTTCTTTTAACTGTTTTCAGTTTTATACTTTGGGGGTGGAATACATTTTACAATTATTACAGACATTTTATACATGGTATGGTTAGCCTAAGGAGGGTTTACTGATGTGCACAAAATGCAACATATAAATTACATCAATTGTGGCATAAAACTAACCCTTTTTTAGTACTAATGTTGGAAAAAGTGTGTTTTTGTCTTCCTTTTGTATTTTTAGGATTAAATGAGCTCAAATTAACAAAAGAAGCTAAAAGGCAGCTAAATCTAACATAAATACAAGAAAAGGAACAAACGTGGCATGCCCGACCTCCCCGACAACATCTTCCCAAGCAAAACAAGAAAACAGAAGGCTGAACACGCCCCGTGCTCAGTGAACACGGGGGCGTGCCCAAGTGCCAGCATAAAAGACAAAGCTATAGAAGCTTCTATCGCCCACCACGGGGCCGTGCTCAGCGGACACGGGGTCGTGGTCAACTATAAGATTCGCAGAATCCAGGCAAATCTTGATAGTACAGATATGCTTCTGCACACGGGGGCGTGCCCAGCGGACACGGGGGCGTGGTCAACTAATGCAGACAAACTGCAATTAATGAAGACAGAGAAGAGGATGGACACGGGGCCGTGCCCGAGCTGCTGTTCAGGCTATAAATTGGGGTGCTTGGCTCATTTGCAAACCATCCCTTAGCACACCACCTCTCTCACACTTCACCCACCACCCACCACCATCATCCATTGTCCATCATAGAGTGTGTGAGTCGTCTCGGGATCCAAGATTGATCGTAAGAGTTCTTGACAATAAAAGGCCATGTTTGCCTAAGTCTCTTACATCACTTGGTGAAGACAAGTGTCTAGTGTAATACTTTTTATTTTTAATCTTTTCGCACTTTTTACTTGGTTTTGTATTAATGACTTTAATAACTAGTTTCTTATTTTGAAGGTGATTCTTCCTTATCGTTTGTCCGTGGTGTCTTGGCATTATTTTACTGTCTATATAAAATAAAAGATTTTCACCATTCATATCTCCACGGTCTATATGGAGATATGTTGGCTACCTGGTCGGGGGTTAAGGGAACAGTTTGGTAAGAGTCTTGCCTTGTTCAGTGTATAGATCCTGCAAGGACCTGGGTCAAATTTAGTAGGACCTCCTTCAATACCCACCGGTATTGGATGGCGGGGGGTCCAAACTCTTTGATCCCCTCATATGTAAGCTACTATTAATACTTTAATCCGGCTACTTAGGACTGTATCCCTGCTGACTCAGACTACTTAGCCGAGGGTAACGTCACCTTCAAAAGAGGGGCCTACCATAATATGCATTAATAACTTAATTAATTATCTTTCAATAATCCGACCCTTTAGGATTGTATCCTTGCTGACTCAAACTACTGGGATGAGGGTAACGTCACCTTCAAAAGAGGGGCCTACTACAATAACTAAGATAATCTCTTAAAAAGTGCAAAAGTGCGGAAATAATCAAAGGTTACACTATACACAAGTTAGAGCCAAGTGATTCATCTTGTCTATCTGTTTTTATTTTTATTTTATTTTTCAGCATTTTAGTTAGTTTTTATTTTTCTAGTTTAAAACCTTTTTCTAATTTTTGATTTGATTAGACGTTGAGGATAAACCGGTACTAAAAGCTCTTGTGTCCTTGGACGACCTCGGTATCTTGCCAACACTATACTACGCTCACGATGGGTGCACTTGCCCATATGTGTGTTTGGTGTTAGTAAAATATCGTGTTTTATAAATTTAAAACTTGACTAACGTGTAAAAGGGGCTTAAAATATACTTAAATACCTATCACACTTTACGCACATCATTTACTACTAGATCATGTGAAGGGTGGGTACAACACTTAAGGCCATTAATCCTCGTCGTAGGACCGAGGGACATGAGTGATAGATCTATTTGGGTTTAACGAGCCCACACCCATGAGGCCAGGGAGGCCCATAGTGGTGACTATGTCTTCCAGCCGGAAGCCCGGTACAAATTTGCTAGGTTTGAGTTTTCCTGCACCTTTTCACACATACCATTGGCTTTGCAACCCATTGGTGATCTCTTTTTCCTTATTGCTACATACCAGGGACATTATACATACAAGGCATACTTAAAAGGCTTATTCATACACTCACACATGGACTCGCTCAACTTTTGTTGATTTTTCAAATTACATGTATTTCAGGGAACTAGTGGATCTGGCAAGAGTATGCATGTGTTTTCAAGCTGCGCTTAAATAAAAGATGTTATCCATGGTTGTTGGGTTTAGGGGTGTATCCTATTCCTGGACGGGATACATGTTCCTAAGCTCAGGTTTTATTTAAAGTATTTTGTGGAGTCGTTATGAACTCATTTGAACAAGTCATGTGTTGTAACTTAATTTGGTATCGATGTTTTTTTTAAGACAACTATGTTATGGTATTTTCTAAACTTAATTAATGGATGAATGTATTTTGGTTTTATCATTTAGCATTGTTATGATTGAATGCTATGGTATTAAGAAGTCACACCAAATAACCACGCTTCCGCAAAAGTCAGGGTGTGACATTGGATTTGTTTCGGTGTTACTAGGTAAGGCTCATTGTGGTCTCTCGGCGAAATTTTGGGCAAGTTGGCTTACAAGTTTTTATAAATTTTGCACACTAGCCCTTTGGTTTCTAATTTCGGCTTCAGTTTGTAGGAACCTTTCCGAGTACTTTTTATCGAATTCGTAGAAAAGGTGAGTGATGAGATCCTTAAGCCTTTCTCTTCCTCCTTGTTATTGTGGTTGGAATCCTTGTTGCTCATTTCGGGGTAGTTTTTGAAAGTTAGAGCGTTGATTTTAAGTTTGTTGGTCATTACCCCCCGATTCCCTCCAACTAAAGTTGGGATGATTTCGCCACTCGGGAGTGAAATAATTACTTGGAGTTCCCGGTGGTCGTGGCCGGTTATTTAGGTAATTTACCACTTCCATTTGATTTTCTACTTCTTTCATACAACTCCAGTTTTCATGGGGGCCACCGCATCCTTCACAAGCTATAACCGAAGCCGTTTTGTTTAATTCAAGTTTTTTTTATTTTTGTAGTTAAGGCTTCGATTTGGGCTTGCAAAGAAGTGGTTTTATCCACTTTGTGGGCGCCCAGGTCTATGGATTTTGAGCCCCTAGGAGTGTGCCATTGAAAACTATTTTGAGCAATTTCTTCAATCTGATTATAGATTTCTTCAGGACGCCGATTCCTAAGGAGTTCCCCGGAGCCAAAATCAAGGATTTTCCTTGTGTGTGGTAAAAGTCCATTATAGAAAATGGACACTTGTTGCCAACGTTCAAGACCGTGATGTGGGCATTTCCTTAATAACTCCTTGAATCTTTCCCATATCTTGTACAATGATTCCCCATCGTTTTGAGAGTAGGAGTTAATTTCGGTCATGAGTTTGGCGGTTTTAGTGGGAGGGAAATATTTGTAGAGAAATTTTTGGGCAAGTTCATCCCAAGTGTGCACGGACCCACTTGGGAGGGTGTTTAGCCAAGCTTTTGCTCGGTCTTTGAGGGAAAAGGGGAACATACAGAGCCGGATAGCCTCATTGGAGGCTCCATGGATCCGAAAGGTGTCACATATTTCCAAAAAGTTGGTAATATGTAAATGGGGATCTTGATCGGATAGACCATGAAATATGGTGGGATTTTGGAGCATTTGGATTAAGTGTGGTCGAAGCTCAAAGTTATTGGCATCGACATTAGGAGGGTTAGGGGCGGCTCCAAGATTACCGACGTAGGCCGTAGGTAATCCATGAGAGTGCGTTGATCCGCCATAGGGGGTTTTGGGTTGAGGCTTTTTGTCGGTTTTTAGCTTGAAGTCTTTTTTCTCAAAAAGCGCCCGAGTTCGTCAAGTAGCACTTTTATGTCTTTGTCGGAGGTGGAGGTCATGCACCAGACTGTATCTCCTGCGAATTATACAGAATTGTGTAATTCTCTGCGAACAAAAATAAAAAAATGCCCAATCAGAAGAGCAGCACAACCCCGTCCTGGTGTCGGCACTGCCCCGTGTTGTCCAGAAAAAGTTTATGTTTTAAAGTTCCTAGATACTGGAAGTTTCACACGGCCTCGTGCTCCTGTAACACGGCCCCGTGTCTTTGTTCTAGTAACAAGAAATCAACTCTTCCCGGATATTGTAGGTCTGACACGACCCCGTGTTGATCAAACACGGCCCCGTGTTATTCCCGCAGAAAGTAGAAAAATGGGAGAAAATAGGAAAAACTTAAAAATAAAAGATAAAAATGATTAGGCCATTAATTTTAAGTTTTCTCAAAATCCTTGTGTCTCAGGCAACGGCGCAAAAAACTTGACATGTGAGCGGGTGTGTATAAATTTTAGATATATTTTAAGCACTTTTTACTCGCGAATCAAGTTTTATAAAACACGATATAATACTATCACTCTACACACGTTAGGGCAAGTACACCCATCGTAGACGTAGTATAGTGATGGCAAGATACCGAGGTCGTCCAAGGACACAAGAGCTTTTAATACCGGCTTATCGTTAACGTCTAATCTAACCAAATTTTGATAAAAGTTTTGAAAGTTTTTTTAAAGATAAACTAGAATATATAAATATAAATATAAGGAAAAACAAGTCGATAATAAGGAATCACTTGGTTTCAACTCCTCTTTTATGTATCCTTTGATGATTTCCGCACTTTAGGCTTTTTAAGAGATTATCTTACTTATAGTGGTAGGCCCCCTTCCAGGCAACGTCACCCTCGACATATTGGACTAAGACAGCAGGGATACAGTCCCGCAAGGTTGGATTATTGAAAGACAATTAAGTAAGGTATTAATGCGAAAAGTGGTAGGCCTCCTTCTAGGTAGCGTTACCCTCAACCTATTGGTCTGAGTCAGCAGGGATACACTCCCGCAAGGTCGGTTTAATGTTTTAATAGTAGTTTATAGATAAGGGATTACAAGCGGTTCTTACTTCCCCTGATTTGATGCTATTTGCCTCAAGGGAAGTCCTACTAAGCTTGAATCAGGTCCTCGCAGGATCTATACACTGAACGAGGCAAGAACTTTACCCAAACACCCTTATAACCCCCTTCCAGGCAGTTAACGTGCTTTATATAGACCGTAAAGACAAGAATGAGTGAATCAACGAAACATGAAGAAATGATTAAGTAAAATTCACCTTCAATATAAAAAACTAGTTATTAAAGTCATTAATACACACCCAAATAAAAAGTTGCCAAAGATTGGAAATCAAAAGTAACACATAAAAGATTCGTCTTCACCAAGTGATGTAAGAGATTTAGCCAAGCATGACCTTTGTTTGACAAGAACTCTTACGATCGATCTTGGATCCCAAGACTACTACACACTCTAAAAGATGAAAGATGGATGATGGATGATGGATGATGGTGGTGGGTGTTGGTGTTGTAGTGGTGGTGGACTAATGGTAAGTGTGAGAGAAGTGGTTTGCCAAGGGATGAGTTGGAATGAAACCAAGCACCCCTATTTATAGCTGAAAACAGACTCTTCACATGGCCCCGTGCCCACTTGGCACGGCCCCGTGGTCTTCACTTTCTTTCCCTTCATTAACTGCAAATGTCAGGTCTTGTACTAACACGCCCCGTGGTGGCAGAGCATGGCCCTGTGGTGATTGTACTTGCTGTACTATTTCAGATTCTGCGAAACTTAGAGTTGACCACGGCCCGTGTTGACTTAACACGACCCCGTGTTGGTTTGTGTTTTGCTGTTGTCTTTTTCTGCAGTGAATCTTGACTGGGCACAGCCCCCATACCTGGTGGGCACGACCCCGTGCCTAAGCTTATGTTTTTGTTATTTTTGTTGGTTTGGATGTGGGTTTGGTGAGTCATGTCAATCCTTTTTCTTTGTATCTATGTTGGTTTCTGCTGTTAATTTGTTCATTTTTGTTCGTTTAAGCTCTTCTGATCCTGTAAATTAAAAGTAAACAAAGAAACATGCCTTTTCCAAAATTAGTACCGAAAAGGGTTGATTTTACGCCTTGTTTTATGTAATTTATATGTTGCATTTTACGCACATCACACGTCGACACGACCCCGTGCCTGTGAAACACGGCCCAGTGTTGCCTGCATGAGTCAGAGAATCTTGTCCATTAGTGAGACACGGCCCATGTCTAAGATGACATGGCCCCGTGCTGAAAAATACGAGGGGCACGACCCTGTTTTTTTCTGACACGCCCTCATGTTTGGAAGAAGATTGGACACGACCCCGTGCTTGTGGAACACGACCCCATGCCTCAGGGTTTTTATGAAGTTTCGTCTAGGGTTTTAAGGAACTGTTCTTTATCGGGTGGTTCCTTACTGGTTGGAACAACACTGTATTGTTGGATATACCTTAGGCTTCGGCGAGAGGTACAAAAATGCAAAAGGTTGTCAGAAAGATAGAATCCTAATTTAAAAATGAGAGGGTGAAACCTTCCCTTATTTACCTTATCCGGGCTCTTGTTAAAGAATGTGTGAGTCGGCTCGCTCTCGTCCAAACCGTCGGTGTGAAACTCACACACTGTAAAGGGGACTGTCATTGCGAGGTCAATACAGGGACGACTATCACCTTCGTCTTTGCAAGTGTCTAGGGTGGGTTTGTTGGTCTCGGTGTTGTTTGTACCTGAATGTTCCTCTATCAATTATCCTTTGCTTAAATTTCTTGATGAATATCATGCCTTCATCATGGATTCTATTTCTTTGAGTTTTTGGAGAATCCTATTTTCTATTTGACTTACGTCTTCTAAGTCTCCTAGGTAAGAGGGTTGATGGGGTTCAGGTGGATGGACGTCATCATCGTTTTTACTCCCGCCCATCTTAAGGTGATCGTCATAGGAAAATGATGAGGCTAAGTAGTGGGTATCAAATCTTAGAATGGCACATTCTAATTCTTTGTGCCTTCCACCACATAACTTGCACCATTCACCATACGAGTGGCGGTGGTAAAAATAATCATAAACATCCATGTTTGCCAGATTGGTTTTAACCGCCGGGATCAGAAGGTTACTGTTTTCTTACAAACTGTTGTTGTTACACGGCCTCGTGTGGTTGTCACACGACCTCGTGCTGCAGTTCGTATCTGGTAGAAAATAGCTCTGATGTTACTGGGGATGTGACACGGCCCCGTGTTGATTACACACGACCCCGTGTCACTTTTACAGAAAGTGAAAAATTAAAAGAAAACGAAGAAAAACCTAAAAAGAAAAATAAGAATGATTAGGCCGCCGATTTTAAACTTTCTTAAAATCCTTGTGTCCCCGGCAACGACGTCAAAAACTTGACGTGTCGGATTGTGTACGGATTTTTAATGTATTTTTAGTACCTTTTTACTCTTTAATCAAGGCTTTAAAATTTATAAAACACGATATAAAACTATAACTCTCTACAACACGCTAGGGCAAGTGCACCCATCGTTGGTGAAGTATAGTGATGGTAAGATACCGAGGTCATCCAAGGACACAAGAGCTTTTAATACCGGAATATCTTCAACATCTAATCTAACCAAATATAGAGAAAACTTTTGTTTTTGTTTTTAAATAAATAAAAATGAAAAACTAAAATAAATAAAAATAGATAGACATGATAGAATCACTTAGATCCGACTCGTCATTTGTGTACCCTTTGATGATTTCCTCGCTTTGGGTTTTGTAAGAGATTATCTTAGTTATTGTGGCATGTCCCTCTTTTGGAGGCAAGGCTACCCTCAGCCATATTGGTCTGGGTCAGCAGGGATACAGTCCCGCAAGGCCGGATTATTGAAAGATAATTAAGTAAGTTATTAATGCAAAAAGTGGCATGTCCCTCTTTTGGAGACAAAGCTACCCTCGGCCATATTGGTCTGAGTCAGCAGGGATACAGTCCCGCAAGGCCGGTTTAAAGTTTCAATAGTAGTTAATTAAAAGGGATTACAAGCCGTTCTTACTTCCCCTGATTTGATGATATCTGCCTCAAGGGAAGTCCTAATAACCTTGAATCAGGTCCTCACATGATCTATACACTGGACGAGGCAAGAACTTTACCCAACCACCCTTCTAATCCCCTTATAGACAGTTAACGCGCTTTATATAGACCGTAAAGACACGAATGAGTGAATCAACAAAACATGAAGAAATGATTAAGTAAAGTTCACCTTCAATATAAAAACCTAGTTATTAAAGTCATTAATACAAACCCAAATAAAAAGTTACCAAAGCTAGCAAATCAAAAGTAATACATAAATGATTTTGTCTTCATAAAGTGATGTAAGAGATTAGCCAAGTATGGCCTTTGTTTGACAAAAACTCTTAGTATCGATCTTGGATCCCGAGACTACACACACACTCTAAGGATGGATGATGGATGAAAGTGGTGGATGATGGTGGTATTGTAGTGGTGGAGTGGTGGCAAGTGTGAGAGAAGTGATTTGCCAAGGGATGGTCTGTAAATGAGCCATGCCTCCTTTTATAGCTAAAACAGTAGCTTTACATGGCCTCGTGCCTGGTTGGCACGACCCCGTGTCCTTCCCTTCTCTGTATTCATTTAATGTTGGTGTCAGCTCTTCTGCACACACGGCCCCGTGTCTTCTGTACTTCTTGTACGGACACAGATTTGCAAATCCGAAAGTTGACCATGGCCCCGTGCTTAGGAGACACGACCCTGTGTCCCTTGTCGTTTTCTATTTGTCTTTATTCCCTGGGAATCTTGAATGGGGGCACAGCCCAAGCCCAGCTGACACGGCCCCGTGCTTATCTTCTGGTCTTGTTATTTTTGTCTTTGGGGTGAAGCTTGGAGGGTCAGTATAGTGTGCCAACTTCTTTTCTTTGAATTTATGTTGGTTTTCGTCGTTAATTTGTTCCTTTTGTTGTTTAAACTCTTTTAATCCTGAAAATCAAAAGTAAACAAAGAAACACACTTTTCCAACATTAGTACTAACAAAGGGTTGTTTTTACACCTCATTTGATATATTTATATGTTGTATTTTGTGCATATCAACCTACCACAAGAACTCAACAATGTACATCTGACGTTTCATGTTTTGAACGTGAAGAAGTGCTTAGCTGAAGAAAGACTTGAAGTTCCACTCGACGATATCCAAATCAACGAGTCCTTATACTTTGTGGAAAAATCGGTCGAAATCATGGACTGGGGAACCAAGCAACTAAGGTGCAGTCGAATTCCCATAGTTAAGGTTCGATGGGAAGGAAAACGTGGGGCAAAATTTACTTAGGAACTCGAGAGTGAAATGAAGACCAAGTATCCGCATCTGTTCGTTGAGTCTTCCTCTTGAATAAATTTTGGGGACGAAATTTCCTAAAGTAGGGGAGACTGTAACGCTTCACATTTTGTACTTTCCTTATTTAAAAAGTGTAATCGTATTTCTATTTATGGAAACTTGTATTCGTATCATGTTCGTATTTAGTTTCCAGATTTGTAATTCGAGACTTCGATCATAATGAAATTCATATTTTATACATACTTATTATACATGCAATCAATCGTTTATATACATCATTACTTACAAACCAACACTTGTTATATGTGCAATTATCCATACATGCATTCACGATACTTGAATTATACTTATATACACGTTTCGTACATAAAAACATGTCAAAACACCAAGTTATTGCATAAAATGATAAAGGAATCAAAGTTCAGGGGCTAAAATGCAATAAACAAAACTTGCTGGAATTCAGGGTAGCACCGCGGGGCACGAGACCCTAGTCCATTTCTGCCGCGGCCCATCAGACTCCCCGATCCGCAGAATGTTGCTACTTGTGCATGGATTGGCCAGTATTCCCTTTCCCAATCACCTTTAATCCTTCTTTAACACCAAACTCTACCTCCTCTCTATATAAACAAGCCTCCATCCTTCCATTTTCACTTTCCCAACTCCTCTACACACTCAAATTGCTCTCAAATCAGTTGCAACATCAAGTAAAGGCATAATTATTCCAAGTCCAAAAGTGAGTTCAAACTCACTTTTCTTCATCATTTCTTCATCTTTTCTTCCACTACAAAGCTTGAAACACCTCTAGGAGTGTTTCCACAAGTTTACCATGGTAAACTAAGGTGGAACATCACCATTTTGAGGCCCAAACTTTCTGTTTTGGAAGAACTTTTATTTAATCTTTATGAACATGTTACAATCTTGTACCAACCTTGCCTATAATCAAGTCCATGGTTTGAGGGCTTGTGTATGGTTGATTCTTATGAGTTTAGAGGTGTAAACACCCTCTAAACTTTCTGTTTTGATAGGGTTTAGACAACCAACAAATGTTGAAACCATCTAAGTCTACCATAGTTCATATGGCAAGACTTGTGTTTTGGTAAAGGTGTGAACCTTGGGAGCCTTGGCTATCCTAAACTTGTTCCACCACCTCACTTGATCTTTTAATCATATTCACTTAGTAGTTTCCTAGTCCTAAAGTAAGTTAACCCTGACTCGCTTCCAACATTTGCCATGTTTGGTATGACACACCCGGGTTCTTCTTATTTGGCTACTTAGTATGTAGTAGATTAGATGTACTTTACTTTCATTCATGACCAACTGGGTTTACCAACTAAGTTGGTAAACTTTGTGCTTTGGTGAATCATACAATGAGGTGTTCATACCTCCATGCTTGATTTACATGTTATCTATGACATTCATGATGGACTTATTATAAGATATACTATATAATATATAAAATATATAAATATTTAGTCGAATTCATGATGCGAATCGGTTTGTGGTTATGTGTTATGAACTTAGGTTATTTTATCTTTGTTCTAAGTTCCTCGTTTTTTATTCTAATGGGCAAGTTAGGACCCATGAAATCACATAAAAACTTAGTGTCAAAACGAGTACTTAGACAAGATATATTTTTATGAATACATACTTCTTGTATTTAAATTCTAATCCGAATCCTTCGTCAAAATCTGAATACTCACACAGCTTCGTTTTCCCAATGTAGGGCAACCTCGGTATTCCAACCCTCTCGTTTATCAACTCGCGGATTAAAAAGGAAAGCTTTGCAAAACCGTGAGTATACTCGACCCGTTTTACTTTTTACACTTTTGGGTGCTATACGTTTATGTTATTAAACACGCAACTCACATATTTTATGCTTAAAATCACAAACAAACATTCCAACACACATGCTTATACGTTATACATGAACACATATATGCTAGATTATTCTTATTCTTTATACTTGTCATTAACTTCGTACAAGCCTCCCTTAACATGTATAGCGCTATAGGAGTAACGCACCGCCCGTATTCTTGAGGTCATGTTAAGTAAAAAAAACGGTCTATTCATTGCTATGATTAGATTACGCTAGCGGGAATCTTTGGTTTGACTTGTATAGTTGCATGCTTTGTTTAAACTTTTATACTTATGATAGTAGTTAAACTTGTATACTCGCCAATACTTTTGTATTGAACTATACTTTGAAACGTATTGCAGGAATTTGATGACGATGATGACGACGAACGGAATCTAGTAGGATCCACTTTAATTTTAGAACTTCTGTTGTATTGTTGTTGTAATTGTTCCATTTTTCTTGTTGTACTTTGCTTCAAATGTTGTACTTGAATATTTATCAATGAAATGAAATTTGGTTTTATTAAATATTGTCACAAAATAGTGTTATGAAGTCTCTTGCAATCTCGTTTTCGTCTCACTCCGATGTTTCGGCTATCGGTTGGGGTGTGACATGTTTCTTCTATCTTCATGTGAACCAATGGGTTTATCAGAAATAGTCGAAGCCACCTTTGCAATCACCGTATTAGGATTTACCTGAGTGGGATGTACCTCTTCCTCATGTGGGTGAGAACTAGGATCCATTTGCACCAGGGCTTCTTTCTGTGGCTGCACCTCTGTGATTTGTGGTTGAGATATGCCCATTTTATGGTACAAAGGGATTCTTTCCTCCATGAGTCTTTGCTTAAAACTGCTTGTTGGAGAAGGAGCTGGTTTTTTACACATTGCTCTTTTGAGAGAACCTCTGAGGAGCTAGGCTAGGTTGAGGCTCTAGAGAATGTGGTGGCTAAGTTTATGTTTCAGCCAGACTCTCAGGGACCTAATCTTCCTGAGTTGTCTTTATTTTCTTTACTCTTTTTGATGGGGTGGATGAGGATTTGGATTTATAAGGCTTAGAAGACTTCTTTGCAAAAGACTTCTTCCTCTTTTTGGTAAATTTTTCTATGATTTCTTTAGGGATGGGTTTTTTACCCTTGGTTAGCAGGAGCAATGGGCTCAGGAGAATGTGGTACCTCAATTGCTGGTTGTGCAGGATTATTGCCTGCACAGGCTTAGCTTCCTCTTCAGTTATAAACGGCTCTTTTTTTGTTTTTTTTCCATTCTTGTAAATGTTTGAGTTAAAAGAGATTTAATGGGAAGAACCTGACCCCTTTGAAAGACTTCATTATGCAATTCTTATTGCAGTATGGCCATGGTTAGTCTAGGGTACATCAAAAAATTTGTTGTGGATGTAACATTTGAACATAATTCTTTAGAAAAATTGTTTTGAGACTTTACCGACAAACTCTGTTATAATTGAGTAAGCAATGAATTGGGTTGTTTGAGAAACCTCATTCCAAGAACATGATTTACCTAAGAAGCACTACATGAGAATATTGTCACACCCCTTTCTACGGCGGAAGCACGAGGTGTGATCATGAAAGGTTCTCATTGCATACGAAAGGTAAACAAGCTACATGCTCGTAAAATAACATCAAATACCATAATTTGAAAACATAAGTTTAGTGTTTACATCACAAGATGGCATAAAACATTGTCTTGAAAGTTTACAACTTTATTTAACTTAAACATAGACGACATCCAAGAGCATAAGCAAGACCGCGCGCACATCCACTTCTAGTTACCTGAAATACATGTGAGTTAACGTCAACATAATGTTGGTGTAAATTCATGCAGTTTTTGTATTTCACGGTTGTATACTTTGTATGAAAACATAGTTTGTGTCATGTATAAATCAAGTTTTCATATATAAATCATGTATTCATGTGTACACCATGTACTCATGTATAATTCAAGTTTACTTGTGTACCCCACGTACTCAAGTATAAATCAAGTTTTAGTATGGTATGAATCTTAAGTAAATAAAGTATTCTTGTAAGTATCAGGATTGTTAATGGGATGCAAGGCCATTAACATGTGACACGACATAGGAAGTCACCAATCCTTAGGCATTTTTCTAGTTGGCATATTCTGAGACACAAAAGCACTACTCGGTACTCGTCCTCACCAAGAGTGTGGCTGCCCGGCACCCGTTAGATCTAACCTTTTGTTCTGCGGTCTAGGTATATTGTTGATTAATGGTGCTTATGTACCCTATTCGTGACACGATTTCTCGTATCATTTCTCATAACGCATCATACTTGGTACTCGTTCTCACCAAGTGCGCTTCTTGTATTCTTATATCTCATCACACTTGGTACTCGTTCTCACCAAGTGTGCTTCTTATATTTATATCATACCATTTATAAGCATTGTAATATTTGTACATGTATTTCACCCCCGAAGTTATAAAACTGAAAACAGTTAAAGAAAAGGGGGAGCATGAACTCACAACTTTGCGTTCCTTGCGTCGTAAACTCCACCGGATTTGCTTATAGTGCGTCGTGACCTAAACGTGTTTTCTTATCGTCAGTCACTAGACTTGTTTCGTACAAGCACAAGTCACTATCTTTTGTATTTGTATTGTTGTGTTAAAAATATTTTATATTTTTAACTAAGTATCTTACTTATATTATTTTCTCAAAAATTAATATAAGTATCTTGTGTCTTGCACCCGAATTATGTGTCTTGTATTTTGTATGTGTATCTTTGTGTTTTTACTTCTCAAGAGTATTTGTGTATTTTCAGGTCCTAATACACTAGCACGTATAACACATACTACTTACACTTAGCACAAAGTTTGGTGATCAAATAATATATATATTTTTCTCAAAAAAAATATACATACTTAACATAAATTTTAGTCTTGAAGAAATCATCATTTCTTATCACCAAAAATTAGGGAAACCTTGGTAATATTCTTAGATACATTTTTAGGGAATAAGTTTCTCAAAAACTTATATTTTTCTAAGTGTCAAAATTTATAGAAATTTGACAGAGTTTCCCCTAAAAATGAAGGTTTCCCATGTTTTCAAAACATGTGTTTATTTTCTTTTAAAATCAACAACAATATCAACAACACAATCTTTATTTACCAAACTTGTCAAAACAAGCGTATACCACAACTTATGAACTTGAAAGTTTGTAAAAACATGTAGTAAGTTACTAACATGTTTAGTAGGTCTTGTTATCTTTAAAAATAAGTTTAGTTTCTTAAAAACTTTATTTTTAAAGGAAGGGCATTTTCACATCTTCTAGTCTTATTTTCCAAAAATATTTCTTTGTGGGATTCTTTGTTACACAAGTGTTTATACAGTTGTTTACCTTCTAAAATTGTATTTAGTTCACACAAGATCCTGGTTTTAACAAGGCTAGTATCTTTCACTTGTTTCCTTTATTTATAGCGACACATAGAAACAGAAGCATTCATTACTTTCTCCCCCTCAACATCTATAAAACCATCAATCGAAACAGAAGCAAATCAGAAATTCGAAACCCGGTTATGATTTGGTTCTAACAATTTAATGTTAGCCAAAGAAAATATATAGAGAGAAAAACTGACAGAAATTTAGAGAAGGCTACTAGAGCAATTTTCTTTATATCTTCTATAAGACCACCCGTAGTGGGGCGTTTTTTTTTTTTTTAAATTAAAAAAAAAAACGCTCAAAAAGGCCCCCCCCCCCCATTACATAGGGCGTTGTTTGGCATTATTTTTGAAAAAAATTTACATCCGCGTTTTTTAAACAACGTTCAACATTGCATGCAACCATGTTGAGTGGCCAATGGGAGTGGTCCACTAGTAGTTTTTTTTTTTTAACCTCCTCTCTATAAAAAAATAAATGTTTAATAATTGGAAGGGGCGTTATTGGGCATTATTCCCACTACGCCACTTTTACAATAACGCCCAATAATGCCCCATGCTGACTGGACTGCCACGTGTCGTAAAACGCCCCATGGT
>JARYGA010044250.1:0-39667 GCA_030545235.1 Helianthus tuberosus | reverse complement strand
AAACCCTGAAAATAACCTTTCCACATACATCTTCACTGGAATCGGCGATTATGAGTATGTATACTTCTCTCAAAATAAAACGCCAAACTTTCCATTCATAACGTTTACTTGAGAATATGCATGCAAAAACAATCAAAACGCCATGAATTATAATTGAATGAGTTTGTATAACTAAAACGCCACGTGCTGTTTTTTTTAGAACTGAGCTGTTAAAGATGGGAGAACAGCTCAAAATAAAACGCCAAACTATCCATTCATAAGGTTTACTTAAGAATATGCATGCAAAAACAATCAAAACGCCATGAATTATAATAGAATGTTTGTATAACTAAAACGCCAAATGATTTTTTTAGAACTGAGCTGTTCAAGATGAGAGAAAAGTTTCTCATGAGGGTGATCTGTGAGAGCATGAAACCAGGATTTCAAGCACACGTCTCAATTATTCTATCTTGGGCACATATCCTGAACTATGAAGAAAGATACAAGGCTCATGAATCACCCTCAAGGTTATTCTGCACAGAAATACTGCTGGTAACTCTTTTGCTATATATATTTGATAAAATTATAATAGGACATTGTTTTGTTATTTAATTATGTGGTACTCAATATTACAGAATACTCCGGCATACTACGAAACGACAATAGAAGATGCACGAAACAATGAATTCAATAGAAACATGGAAACTGTTCTGAATAACACACGTTTCAAAGGAGACAAGAAACATAAAACCATCAAGGATTATGAACCTGTCTTTGTGCCAATAATCTGGGAAAGACATTTCTATGTTGTCCGTTTCAACATGAAACACAAAAGAGTTGATGTATTGGACAACAACGGTGTAGGGGATAACGTCAGCATAAAAAAAAGTATGAAGGATGGGTGGAAAAATTGGTAAGTATCTTAAAAAATTTGAATATAGTAACTATGTTGACAAAACGCCAAACTAATATATGCAAAAAAAAATGTGAAAACTGCAGCACCGAGCTTTTGCAAACTACTTGCGTATTAAAAATCACCCAAAGCATAAGATCATGAGCAAGGCGAAGGTTGTCAGACAAAAGATGGATTGGAGGACAAAGTCTAACGTCATCGACTGTGGGATATTCGCAATGAGTCATATGGAAACATACATCGGGGATATAGCTCGTTGGAAAAGTGGTTTGGCAACAGAAGATGCCCCAAATCAACTCCAACAAAAACAGCTAAATGAACTAAGGGTAAAATACATTGGAAAAATCCTGTTTCATAGCGAAAATGAAAACATAAAACTACTGACAAGTTGTCTAAATAATTTCATGGCTTTAGGGGGGAAAGAATACGCAAGTTGTTTGACAAAGCAGACGAGAGAATAGCAAAACGAAGTTAGAATATGTAGATTAGCTAAACGCCATATATTTTAATATTGACTATCGTGTTTTACTCTTTACATTATTACATCTACATGTTTGGTTGTGTGATCTACTACCGTATTTGGGCAAATCAAAGAAAACGCCATGATTAGAAAAATTATCAAATAGTAACCATTTAAAAACATAAACAACATTAACAAAAAAAGGGTTAAAAAAACTAAATTAAGACAAGTAGAAAACACAAAAACGCCAAATCTATAGGAAATCAATAAAACGCCATTAAAACATAAACACCAAATCTTCGTGCTTTTTCAATTGTCTTGAAGCATACGCAATTACCTTCTTGCGTTGCATTAGCACACATCCAAATCCTAATTTTGAAGCATCACAATATACTTCAAAATCTTCAGTTCCTTCTGGTAAGGCTAAGATTGGAGCATTTGTTAATTTCTGCTTTAGAATTCTAAAGGCTTCTTCTTGTTTAGGTCCCCATTCAAACTTAACGGCTTTACAGGTTAGCTTAGTTAATGGTACAGCTATTTTGGAAAAATCCTTAATAAACCGTCTATAATACCCAGCTAAACCTATAAAACTTCTAATTTCCATTGCGGATTGTGGAACCTTCCAATTGGTAATCGCCTCTATCTTAGCAGGATCTACATGAATGCCTTCGTGATTCACCATATGACCTAAAAATTGCACTTCTTGCAACCAAAATTCACACTTTGAGAATTTGGCATAAAACTTTTCTTTTCTTAACAAAGTTAAGAGTGCATGCAAGTGCTGACAATGTTCGTCTTGACTTTTGGAATAAATAAGTATATCGTCAATGAAGACAATTACAAATTTATCCAGGTACGGTTTACAAATCCTATTCATCATGTCCATGAATGCTGCAGGTGCATTCGTTAATCCGAAAGGCATGACTGTAAACTCGTAATGACCATACCTAGTTTTGAAAGCAGTTTTAGGTATGTCTTCCTCTTGTACCTTCAATTGATGATATCCGGAACGTAGGTCTATCTTAGAAAAATATCTAGCTCCTTGAAGTTGATCAAAGAGATCATCAATTCTAGGTAATGGGTATCAATTCTTAATTGTGACCTTATTCAGTTCTCTATAATCAATACACATTCTCATTGAACCATCCTTTTTCTTAACAAACAACATGGGTGCTCCCCAAGGGGATGAACTAGGTTGTATGAAACCTTTACTTAGTAATTCATCTAATTGCTTTTTCAGTTCTAACATTTCTGTGGGTGCTAACCGATATGGTGCCTTGGCTATCGGTGTAGTTCCTGGAATTAGATGAATTCTAAATTCTACTTCCCTATCTGGTGGTAACCCTGGTAACTCTTCTGGGAATACATCTGGGTATTCTGAGACTACAGGAATTTCCTTAAGTTCTTTACCTTTAGTGCTAATGACTATCGAAATCATATACACTATTCCTTGCTTTCGTTCATAACTAGCAACTTTCATTACTGATATGAACTTCATGGGCTTACGTGGTTTATCTCCTGTAATCATAATTACTTCTCTAGTGGGTGCTTGAATTTCTATAGAGTTCTTATCACAGAGAATTCGAGCATGGTTGGCTACTAACCAATCCATTCCTAAAACAACATCGAATTCGGCTAATTTCATAGGTAACAGGTTTGCAAAGAATTTATGACCTGAGAGTTCTATATTTTCCTTTTGCAAAACTTTATCTATGCTAACAGATTTTCCGTCTGCCGTTTCAACTGTAAAGATTTGCCTAAGTTTGGTTAATGGTAAGTTAAGAGCTTGGCAGAATGAAGTATTGATAAAACTTTGATTTGCACCAGAGTCAAATAATACTTTTGCGTAAATGTTGTGAACTAAGAACGTACCAGCTATCACATCTGGAATGAGTTCTGCCTCCTGAGTAGTTAATTGGAAAGCACGAACATTCTTCTTTGTAGCTTCATTGGCTGGTTTAGCTTTGTTGTCTGCTGGTTTAACCAATTTAGGACATTCTGTTTTGAAATGTCCAACTTCTCCACAGTTATAGCAGATCCTTGTTTTCCTTCTGCAGTCTTCTTCACGATGTCCTATGGCTTTGCAAAAGTTGCAGGTCACATTACACCTTCCATAATGTTTCTTTCTGCAATTCTTGCAGAAAGGCGGAATCGAGGATTGCTCTGTTCCTCTTTTCCTGAAACTGCTGGTATTACCCGTATGAAATCCTTGGGTAATTTTCTGAGCCAGTTCCTTCTTCCTGTTTTCATCTTGCGTGCGTACCAGTTCGTCGGTTAGGGTATTAGCTAATTCCACAGCATCGTCAATAGTGCGAGGTCTTGCAGCTTTAACGATATTGCGGATTTCACCAATTAATCCCCAAATATAACGAGAAATGAGTACCGGTTCTGGCGAAGCCAGTGTTGGTACCACTCTAGCATATTCAAAGAATGTCGAAGTATAACCGCGACAATCTACACCCATCATTCTATGGTTTAAAAACTTATTTGCCATTTGATCTTTTTCATATTCGGGACAAAATTTTCTTTCTACAAGACTCCTAAATTCTTCCCATTTCATGGCATAAGCCCTATTTCTTCCTTTAGCCTGTAGCACCGTGTTCCACCATTCTAGCGCCCCTTCTTGGAAAAGGTATGACGCGTACATGACCTGATCATCCTGAGCACATTTAATTATGGCAATTACTGCCTCGGTTTTCTCTAACCAACGCAGTTCCGCAGTCACTCCTTCATTGCCTGCAAACTCAGTGGGTTTACAAGCAAGAAATTCTTTGTAAGTGCAACCAGGCGTTGCAGCTTTCATTTTCTTAGGGAGCGGAGCTTGCCGTGGTTCATCATCATGATTAATATGATCATTGCCTCCGTTTACGCTATTACTGAAGTTATCTTCAGAAATACGTTTGCTAGGAACGATTTGTTGCAGTTCGATTGGATTTTTAACAGCAGCAACGATTGCTGGAATAGCATTGGCTATCCCTTGAGCAACGATATTTTCTATATCCTGCCTAGTCATATATTGATCCCCCGGTTGTTGCTCAGATTGATTAACCTCATTAACTGGTTCATTATTAGCGTTTTCCATCTACTAATATACTTAATTTTATTATTATCAAATGAATAACAATTATACACAAAACAATCATATAAATTTCACAAAACACACATAGCCAAAACTATCGATTTCTCGATTTCCATTTTTATATATTTTATATTATGCGTCCATACACACCATTATCTTACAAAGTTTTATTTAGGTTATTTCACAAAATTAGATCATTATTGCTATTATACAACCACAGTCTCATAACCCCTTATCCCTCTTCAACTGCTATTTTAATAACGGCGTTCCCTCTCATCGTACTTCCAAGAGATCTGTTCTCCTACTTCCCTAATCCTATTTCCTGCATCTATTAACTCCTCGCCAAAGTGGCGAAGTTCAGCTAAATTCTCATTGCTCATAGGTGGATTAGGTATAGGTTCTGGGATTGCTGGGTCCAAGTTTATTGGTAGTTGGGTTTCAATAGGATGAATAAAAACATTTTCATTAACAGGCTTAATAGTATTATAGCTTGCCAATATAAAATCTAGCTCTTCCTGAGATGGTAACCCCTCAATTTGCCTAGAGCTTTCCCCAATTTCCATTTTCTTAGGCTTGGGTTTCTCGAGAGGTGAAACGTTGAATTCTATAGGTTCTTCTATGTCTGGTATATACCTATTGAAATCTCTGGAAACCTCTATTTTTACCGGATATAGATTTAAGTTTTGAAGGGCTTCAGACAAGTCACTCATGCTGTTATGCAAAATACACATAATTACTAAGTTAAAATTAAAATACACTAGGGTTTACTTATTTATTTACTAGATATATTTTCTAGATTTGTAGGTGATAAAGGTTACTAAAACTTAAGTCAAAGTTTTAAAGATTTGCATTTACTGCTACAGTAGCTAGCATATAAAGATCTGCCCATTTTTCATCTAACTTGTCTTCCCAAGGTGATTTACTTGTTAATTCCTGGGTTTCTTGTTTAACTTTCTTTTCTCGAGATTTCTTTATTTTCTCCTGACTTTTCCTAATAATCAGACTTCTTTTACTAGGAGAAAGTGGTTCCTCATATTGTGCCTTTCGCACAAATATTCCTTCATCAGGAATTACGGAGTAATTTGAGGATTTTGTTTGGGATGAACTTCCCTTCTCGTTGGATGACTTATCTAATCTAAGATAGATGTTTGACAGCTTTTGTTTACCCATACTGTACACAAATACTCAAATAAGTAAACACATAATCACATAATGACAAGTAGAAAAATTAAGTATTTTCTAAATACTTAATTGGCTTAAATCAGTGGCTCTGATACCACCTTTTTCTGTTACGGCCCCCGACCCGGTTTGAGCCGTTTCAGGAGCCGCGGGACAGAAATCCCGTGGTATTTAATTAACAGCGGAAGTTTCTTCAGGATCTTTTAAAAACTGAAATATTTCCCGATTATTTTATTTCACAACTCGGGATAAAACCCCGGTAATTTTACAATCATAAGATTTCACGGAGAAATCTTTATTTTTACAAAACATGTTTCTTTATTTTATATTGAGCCACTTCCTTAAGCTTGTAGTGCTTCACGGCACTTTTCCTGGATCACAACAGATCACCTAAAACATGTTTGAAAAAGGTTTTGTCAGCGGAAAATACTGAGTGAATCATTCTTTTTAGTAAAACGACCTGTTTGTTATAATTTACAGTATTAAGGGAGATTACAATGTTTCTGATATCAACCAACTAACTACAGTATTTGTCACTCGACCGGATCTGTGACTATGGTCATATCACCATTGGCCACCCGTTTGTCCAATGGCAAAGATTATCAAGTAATGTATACAAAACCGAAGGCTGGCAAATCGTGTCTTAACAGGTTTAACAGGTTTCTGATGGCGCGCATAACATAAGTTTCAAACATGATTATGACTCGTTTAACTACTTTCTACCTCATGTTTATAAAATAGTTTTATGTTTTATATACAAAGATGAATAAATGATAGATCCTAACATTGTAATTTTAATTATTTTAAAAATTAGAAAAGTCAAAGGGTGTATTTTTCAGTCAAACAGGTTTAATCGTGTCTTAACAGGTACCTAATTGCCAGCCCTGTCAAAACCCCACATACTGGCTGTAATTTGGTGATTACATAAACTTAATCCCTGTAATTATAACTTTGAAAATAAACATTATTTTGAAAGTAATTTGATAAAAAGAGAATGACTCACATTGCAAGTTTAATTTGAGCAGAGCCTAGCCTACTGATTAGCCTTTTAACCTAAATTAATAGCAGGCACACAATTCTGGGTTAGTAATCAATACAGCATTTACGATAACTCACGAGATCAACCCTCACAACGAATGACAAAGTGCGATACTTAAACATCCATCGAATTAACGACGAATGACAAAGCATAAACCCTAATGTGGGCAGCACTTAAACATCCATTGGATAGTTTAATCGATCGGAAATTGAATCGTATCAGCGATCGAGTTATTACCCTGTATTGCGGCGGCGATTAGTGAATCGTGTGTGTTTTTAGAAGTGTTTATGCTATAACTCAGTCTACGTAACGAATTTCTTCGTCGTTCAAGTGCCAAATTGCGATTGCCAATGCCTGCTATTTATACCCAAAAATTTACCTCGCTTGCGCACCGTAAGCCTTATTCCTTACGGTGCGTAAGGGACACGAAATTGTTATAGGGTAGCCACGTCCTGGACTAGCCTAGCTGAGTTGACAGATTCGTAAATTTCAATTTTGACAGCGAGATTTTAAGATAATCGTAACTAGGTTTAACCCCCCCCCCCCCTGAGTTTTAGGGGCCCTGATCCTGATTCTGATTGTTCTGAAAATTTTAGGGTTTGTGCAGAATCACTTGGGTGTCTTAATTAGGGTTTCCTATTAGATAAAAGAATAAAATAAATAGAACTTTTAATGGGAGTTGTTACAAAGCAAGCCCCAAAAAACAAGAAAAATGCAGATTGTTGTTCGTGATAAAGATGATGGTGATGATGTTGAGAATGAAGATGAAGATGATGTTCACAAGGTCGATGAGCACGATGATGAGTTTGATGATGATGATGGTTTTGATCATGATGATCATTATAACTATGAGGTGCAAAACGCCATGCCCTTCAATAATGATGAAGAGGCTTCACTTCAAAGGACGGTGAATGAGGTTATAGAAAGCCGGGAAACGATGTTTGAAGTTTTTGCATCAGGAAACCATGCTCTTATCAGAGGAGTAACACAGTATGACAACATTTTTGCAAATGAAGAAGAACAAAACAAAGAACCTGAAGAGGTATGTTGTTCAAATAATAAATTAAAAAAAACAAAAAAACACCATGATAAACAAAATCTTTTTATTTAATATAACAGGAAATGGCTGATAAATTGGATGGAGCATACAAAGAATGAGAAGACTGTTACAATAAAATGAGCGCATTGTTAAAACAGTCAAAGACTGAATACCCAAACAGCCTCCTGGTACACATTAAATACTCACAGTGTATGACATTGTTGGAGAACATCTCAAAATTTGTTGATGAAAACGCCAAAGAAATGCCAGTTGAAACAGAAGAAGATACACAAGAAACTAAGGATGAAAATGAGGTGGTACTAGGAGATGAAAATGAACAAGAAGGGGAAAAGGAGGTGGCTTAAAAAGAAAACGCCATTAAAGAGCAAACAGTTCATGAAAACACCAAAGAATTTGAAAATGAAAAACAAGGAGAGGAAGGATGTGAAAATGAAGAAGAAAGGGAGAAGGAGATGGGTGGAATTGAAAACGCCATTGAAGTGGAAACAGTTGATGAAAACGCCATGCAAGTGGAAATAGTTCATGAAAAAGCCATTGAAGATGAAAATGAAGGAAAAGGAAAAGAAAAAGGAGAAGGAGAAGGAAAAGGAAATGGGGAAGGAGAAGGAAAAGGAAAAGGAAAAGGGGAAGGAGAAGAAGAAGAGGAAGGGGAGTGGGAAGGGAATGGTGAAGGGGATCAAGAAAGAGAAGGAAAATGAGAAGGGGATACAAGGGATGTGGCAATAGAACAAAACGCCGAACCTTCGACTACTACAACAGCCCCCATATATGATGATGAAGAGGATAATATATCAACAGATGAAGATGTAAACGAAAACGATATTGAGAGGTGGAGTTGTGATTTCAAGACACTTAAATATCACATTTCAAGATACAATGGGGAAAAAATAATTAAGAGGAATATTGCTGAGATTTTGGAGCTGCAAGGACAAGATCTAAAACAAATTATTGCTATTAAAGAAGGTCTTGATAATTCAAAGATGGTGGATGAAGCAATTAAAGCAATAAAAAAACATCTGCAACCTGGTGAAGATACCCCAAAAATGCCTGTATTCAATAAGACACCAAACATCGCCACGACAGAAACACAAGACAGTCAGGCATTGAACACTGAAAAAGAAAAAACTGAAGGGGAGATGGTGAACAAAAGTGTTGACCAACAAGGGGCAGTGTTTGATAAAACGCCATATGAACAGCCACCAACTACATCTGGGAAAAACCTCTTGAAAAGTTTTGAAGATAAAGAGACACCTAATAAACCCCATGATGAAAACGCCATCAACACATCACCACCAAAAACGCCAAACATGTCAGATGTGCAGGAGAAAGGTGATGAGGATAACACTCCAGACATCACAAAGCTGATGCAAGAAAATAAAATTTTAAACCCTGAGGAGTTGGCTGGTGATGAAAAAGTTGATAAAGATGATGAAGAAGATAAAAATATAAAAAAAAGAATGTGGCTGAAGAGGAGAAGAGAGATAAAAAAAATTGAGCAAGGCATGTTTGTCACCTTATATAAGGAGGCAAGTGGTAATACATGAAAAAATGACAAACCCTGAAAATAACCTTTCCACATACATCTTCACTGGAATCGGCGATTATGAGTATGTATACTTCTCTCAAAATAAAACGCCAAACTTTCCATTCATAACGTTTACTTGAGAATATGCATGCAAAAACAATCAAAACGCCATGAATTATAATTGAATGAGTTTGTATAACTAAAACGCCAAGTGCTGTTTTTTTTAGAACTGAGCTGTTAAAGATGGGAGAACAGCTCAAAATAAAACGCCAAACTATCCATTCATAAGGTTTACTTAAGAATATGCATGCAAAAACAATCAAAACGCCATGAATTATAATAGAATGTTTGTATAACTAAAACGCCAAATGATTTTTTTAGAACTGAGCTGTTCAAGATGAGAGAAAAGTTTCTCATGAGGGTGATCTGTGAGAGCATGAAACCAGGATTTCAAGCACACGTCTCAATTATTCTATCTTGGGCACATATCCTGAACTATGAAGAAAGATACAAGGCTCATGAATCACCCTCAAGGTTATTCTGCACAGAAATACTGCTGGTAACTCTTTTGCTATATATATTTGATAAAATTATAATAGGACATTGTTTTGTTATTTAATTATGTGGTACTCAATATTACAGAATACTCCGGCATACTACGAAACGACAATAGAAGATGCACGAAACAATGAATTCAATAGAAACATGGAAACTGTTCTGAATAACACACGTTTCAAAGGAGACAAGAAACATAAAACCATCAAGGATTATGAACCTGTCTTTGTGCCAATAATCTGGGAAAGACATTTCTATGTTGTCCGTTTCAACATGAAACACAAAAGAGTTGATGTATTGGACAACAACGGTGTAGGGGATAACGTCAGCATAAAAAAAAGTATGAAGGATGGGTGGAAAAATTGGTAAGTATCTTAAAAAATTTGAATATAGTAACTATGTTGACAAAACGCCAAACTAATATATGCAAAAAAAAATGTGAAAACTGCAGCACCGAGCTTTTGCAAACTACTTGCGTATTAAAAATCACCCAAAGCATAAGATCATGAGCAAGGCGAAGGTTGTCAGACAAAAGATGGATTGGAGGACAAAGTCTAACGTCATCGACTGTGGGATATTCGCAATGAGTCATATGGAAACATACATCGGGGATATAGCTCGTTGGAAAAGTGGTTTGGCAACAGAAGATGCCCCAAATCAACTCCAACAAAAACAGCTAAATGAACTAAGGGTAAAATACATTGGAAAAATCCTGTTTCATAGCGAAAATGAGAACATAAAACTACTGACAAGTTGTCTAAATAATTTCATGGCTTTAGGGGGGAAAGAATACGCAAGTTGTTTGACAAAGCAGACGAGAGAATAGCAAAACGAAGTTAGAATATGTAGATTAGCTAAACGCCATATATTTTAATATTGACTATCGTGTTTTACTCTTTACATTATTACATCTACATGTTTGGTTGTGTGATCTACTACCGTATTTGGGCAAATCAAAGAAAACGCCACGATTAGAAAAATTATCAAATAGTAACCATTTAAAAACATAAACAACATTAACAAAAAAAGGGTTAAAAAAACTAAATTAAGACAAGTAGAAAACACAAAAACGCCAAATCTATAGGAAATCAATAAAACGCCATTAAAACATAAACACCATTTGTAAAAAAATACTTTAAAAAAAACGCCATGAAAAAACAAACATAAAGATGAAAACGCCATTAAAACATAAACGCCATTCATAAAAAAAATACCCTTTTAAAAAAAACGCCATGTAAACTAGCATAAAGATGAAAACGCCATATATATTTAATTATTTTTGGGCAAAGGAATTATAACGCCATTGTTTAGCGGGAAGTGGACAATGACAATCGTACCCCAGCATAACAATTAGCGCTCCCTGCCACGTGTTGGGCCATGATCCGTTCTCACCGTTCTCACACTTTTCACCGTTCTCTCCTTATCCCGTTTATATATATATATATATATATATATATATAGGGAGGAGTTCATGCGAGAACCACCCTTATTGCGAGAACCAATGTGAACACAACCTAAAATAGCTAAAAAAACCTAACCCCCCCCCCCCCCAAAAAAAAACCTAAACTCCCCTCCCCCAACCCCCAAAAACCTAACCCCCCCCCCCCCCCCCAAGCTAAAATGCTAAAAACTAAACCCCCAAAAAACCTAAAAAAATCTAAAAAAAATCTAAATTTTTTTTTTAATATTTTTATGCTCAAATCGCTACTTTTAGTGGCCAAAAAAATTTTTTTTTTTAAATTTAAATTTTTTTTGCTTCGAAAAGTAGCGATTTTTATATAAAAAATATTAAAAAAATAAAAAAATATGTGTGATTTTTAGCTATTTTTAGGCATTTTTGGTTGTGTTCACATTGGTTCTCGCGGTTCTCGCAATAAGAGGTGGTTCTCGCATGATCTTCTCCCTATATATATACATATATATAGGGGAGCGCTAGAATGAGAACCACCACGAGTTATGAGAACCACGAGAACCAAGTGCCACGGAGGGCCCTTGACCACGAAATTTTTTTTACACCTAGATCCGTATATTTTAGGACCGGGTGTAAATTTTCGGTTCAAACGGCGCGCCCGAGGGGGTAGTTTTTTACGCCCAAAGTTTGGTTAAAAAAAAAAAGAAAAATTAAAAAAACCCAAACTTTGGGCGTAAAAAACTACCCCCTCGGGCGCGCCGTTTGAACCGAAAATTTACACCCGGTCCTAAAATATACGGATCTAGGTGTAAAAAAAATTTCGTGGTCAACGGCCCTCCGTGGCACTTGGTTCTCGTGGTTCTCATAACTCGTGGTGGTTCTCATTCTAGCGGCCCCCCATATATATATATATATATATATATATATATATATATATATATATATATATATATATATAGGGTGTGAGTTGGCTGCAAAGTCTATTTTTCCTACAAAGTGTAAAAAGTCATAAAACACCACAATTTCAGCCATAAAACACACTCAAAACCCACAAATAACAAAGTGAAGATTACTAAAACGCCATATTTATGGGTTTTATGTTGTGTTTTGGATGATAAGTCTTTGATTAACGAGTGACTAACATTAGTGTGTTTTATGTTGATTATCATGTTGTGTTTTATATTCATAGTTCTAGAATGATGTGTTTGAAGTTTTTATGGAATTTTAGGGTTTGGATATTGTGTTTTAGTGATTTTCACTCTCTTATTTGTGGGGTTTGCGTGTGTTTTATGGTTGAAATTGTGGTGTTTTATGACTTTGTACACTTTGTAGGAAAAATGTACTTTGAAGCCAAACTCCACCCTATATATATATATATATATAGGGTAAGGATAGTGTAAACATGGCCTAAAGTGTGAGAAGTGTATTATAACACTATATATAATACTATATAACACCGTATAACAATATGTAACACCATATAATACCATATAACACTATGTAACACTATATATCATTATATAACAAATATAACACTATACATCTACCATAGACATGCTATCAGACAACCTATAGTGTTATATTTGTTATATAATGATATACAGTGTTACATAGTGTTATATGGTGTTACATATTGTTATACGGTGTTTATATGGTGTTATATAGTATTATATATAGTGTTATAATACACTTCTCACACTTCGAGCACTTTTTACAGGATCCTCTACCTATATATATATATATATATATATATATATATATATATATATATATAAAGCCGTTCCATACAATTTCGCATCCTAGCTTCACATAGACATTTCATCATACACTTGGTGTGCATACCACTTTCTAAGCACAATGTGCAACTAATTCATGCATAATCTTCTAAGCTCTTACTTAGTTCATCAAATCTTCTTACTAATCAACAAGTATCATTCACACATAGTGTGACAACCCGAGCTTTCAAGGTTAGTACCGCTTGATCTCTTGATTCTAATTTCTCGTAATTCTCTCCTTCCACGCTCTTGTTATATTAAACTTTTCATCTAACTACTTGCTATGATAAACTGGTCGAATGTGAATTTATTTGGTTATAACTTGGTGTGGTTGGATCCGTTTAAGTATTTGAGTTTACTTGTAGGCCGCACATGAAACTGGGCCACCGTATAGACATTGGGCCATGAGTGTGTCGGGCCACACACACACAAACACATGTTAGCCTTTTAGACTACCTCGGCCCACTCTTGAGTCCGACACGAGTTGTTTGTGTTCACACATACACTTTAGTTAACCATTGGCCCAGTTCTCGCAAACCCAAACCCCAAACCGGCCCAAACACTTGCCGCACGTATATGTATTTAGGATACGTATTGTTTCTTGCTCCAAACCCTAAAAACACCCTCATTCGCCCATTGAAGTCGACGGCAGTTTCACCGGGATGAAGTTCTCTCGTTGCTTGCTATATGTCTCCCTCTCTCTTCCGCGGATACGGTTAGTACATCACACCCGTTGCTAGGATGATCTACGTGTTGTTGTTAAGATAGAATATGTGATCATGTGCTTAGCGATAGGTAATATTATGTAACCATATATATATGTTGTTGGTTTAGTGATTAGTGTTGTGAATGATGTGAACTAACTGATCGTCGATCATGCATGGGTAAATAGTTTGGTGGGATTAATCTTGTGATTGCAAGCTGAAAACAAAGGGATGGGTGGTTAATAAACGATGTAGAGTCTTGTGTATGCGGAAATTTGTCGTTAATCACATTATTATACAAGCTTAAATGCAATTACATTGACACTTGAATCTGGAATGATAATCTTGTTTATTGTTGTGGATAAATCGGATCATGCGGAAGGTTGGGGGGTTTGTTGGATCTGAGAAAACAAGAGTGCATAATTGCTAACACTCGTGCAACTGGATTCAGCCCAATTAGTGAGGAATATTAGGATGTCTAATGAAAGTAATGGAATGGGGTAACTGGGCACCACATGGGCCTCGCATACACCAGGTTTGGGCTACACGGATTCGTGAATAAACATTGGGTTGAAAGGGTGGTTGGGCCTGTTAAGTTAGTGGGCTAGTACAACTTAACTGTCGCACAAAAGACGGTAGCCGCACACTCTTTTTGGGCTGATCACAAGTGGGCCGCGCTCACTGTCCCAAGGCAGCCGCACAAATAGTGTGGGCTAGGCTCCGTTGGGTTTCACATACACGCACACATCTCGTGATTGGTATGTTATTGGGCCGCACTAGTCAAGGGAGGAATTAATAAACTGACTGATGCACGTGTTCGGGAATCAAGAATTAATTAGTATGTGATTTGTATATATGTGAACTCATGGGGTAAATGGGCATAGGAACTGATTACATGCTATACGATTAATCGATGAGGTTGGGTTAGTATGTTAATTGCCATGATTTGAACCATATGGTGTTACTTAAAAATTAGAAATGTGTGGTATGTGATTAAGTACTATGTGAATTAATCATACGCGAGACACATAGTATGTATGCACATGAAACTGATTGTTATCTGTACCCATGATAGGACGTGCTCCATCACTGTTAAATAAGAGTAACTAGTCTTACCGAGCAAATCTAAGGTGAGTTCATCTCTTGAGCATGCGTCCCGGTGGTTGGGACAGTTAATTGGGTATTCCTGGGAGGAATGGGTCTTGGGTAAATCACTGGGTATTCCTGAGAGGAATACATCTCTTGGTTAAAATGGGAATGTTAGATAATACACTCTTCCTATCATTTTAAGTCCCATCTTATACCGAATAGTTACCTGAGAGGTAACGGGGTGTTAGTTGATAGCGCTATTAGGCTTGGAAACCTCACACCGTACCTGAGAGGATGGGCGTGAACTAATGACCTCAAATCATGAACATTGCTTATATAGGGGGCAGTGGGGACGGGCAAAACAATCTGGTAGCCATCTTGTATGGTACTTGAGTTATTATCAACATTACAAGCTATGAATTGAACTAAACACTTGGTAACTAACGTTTTCACAAACTATGAACTCACCAGCGTCGTCTGATACACTTGTTGCATGCTCGCAGGTCGTTAGATTACTTGGATTGGAACTTGCTGTCTGAAGTAGCTGGAGTGGTCATGTGTCGAGCTGATTGGATACTCATGATGTGATTGTTGATTTTACATACTTGCTTTGAAATATTTAAACTTGATTTACTTATTGCTTCCGCTGAACTTGTTGGATTTCATTAAACTCATTGTTGGTACTTTTAATTAATAATTGGCAATTTCATTTTTAAACTTGTTATGGGTTCAACATGATTAGTGGCTCGTTATTGGTTTGTCACACGCCTAGTGGGGTTTCCATGGGTGGTATTTTGGGGGTGTGACAGTTTGGTATCAGAGCCACTGGTTATAGTGAACTTGGTTTTAAAACGTTTTTATAAAACCAGACTATAACCGAGCAGTTCTGAAATCGACCATGACACTCAGCTCCAGACTGCAAGGTTCGTTTCTCGTTTACTATTGCATAGTATATCTAGTGTACACTTATGTATGACATTACACGTGAATGCACACTTGGCACTGCAGTACGAGTCTTTATGTTACCGACCCCTGTTATGTGATCTGTTAGTGTGACACTACCCTTCGACTATTGTGATTCTTAATCCTGTAAAACCTTTCGTTTGCTATTTGGATGTGGGGAACCTTTTAGCGTAAGTTAAGAGGCACTAAGATAAGCATGCAAATTGCCTTATTATTATGGGTGCACACATAATAATAATGTGAGGTGCATGTGAGTCCTAGTGAGGCTTAACGAGTGTGAGAGGGGTTCCGCTCTGTTATCTGATGTGAACTCAGTAGTTAGTAGAAGTCATTAGGAGGTTTGACTCCTACCTTATTTCGACTCGTGACCTTTTTTCCCTTTTCTCCTATAGAATCATGAGTGGACGTAATGGTGGACGTGGTGGAGGCCACGACGGTGGACGTGGCAACATTGCTATGACTCAGGCTGAGTTAACCGATCTGATCAACACTCGTGTGGCTGAAGCCCTAGCGGCTTATCAGGCTGGTACGATATGTGCCAAATACTCTTTATCCTTGTGTCGTATACTCGAATCTTACTTGTGTATTGTACGTTCTTTCATTTTAGGTCAACCTGCAAATCAAAACAATCCACCTGCCTGCACGTTTAAGACATTCATGGATTGTAAGCCACAAACAATCAGTGGGACTGAAGGAGCTGTGGGACTCCTACGTTGGTTTAAGAAGGCCGAATTGGTCTTTGCTATGTGTAACTGTCCCGTGGGGGACCGGGTGAAGTATGCTACGGGCACATTGGAGGATGGTGCCTTAACTTGGTGGAATGCCCAGGTGCAAATGTTGGCATCGAAATGGCTAATGCAACTACTTGGGATGATTTCAAGGAGTTGATGCGAGAGGAGTACTGTCCTCGTGATGAGATTCAGAATCTTGAGAACGAGTACTATGATTTGAAGATGGAAGGGTCTGAGATTGAAGCGTATACGAAAAGGTCACATGAGCTTGCGAATATGTGTCCTAACTTATCACGACCACCACCGCACAGGATTGAATTGTACATCAAGGGCTTGGCACCAGCGGTGAAGAGCTTAGTTACTGCTGCAAATCTCAACAACTTAGCTTAGATCATCCGTCTAGCCCACAAGATCACGGATCAGGAGGTGGAGCGAGGTTCGCTGCCACCGCGTGTTTCTGCTACTACTGCTACTACCGCTACAGCTACTACTCCCGCTACTGACGGCAAGCGCAAGTGGAACGATGTGGACAAGGTGTCCAATTCAGTACAATCACAGAAGAAACTAGACACAGGCAACAATCGCAGTTTCAGTCAGTCATCTTCTGTTAATCAGAACCAGAGCCACGATTCAAATCAGGGTTCGTATGCGGGGAAGCAGCCGAAGTGTAACAAGTATAACTTCCATCATCGTGGGCCGTGTACCCGAGTCTGTCACAGGTGCAACAGAGTGGGTCACATGGCTAAGGATTGCATGGCTCCACTCCCGAGACAGCAGCAACAGCAGCTACCCCCGCAGCAACAGCAACCACAGTAACATGATAGGCAACAACCTCAGCAGAATCAGGGTAATCGCAAGGGTTGTTTTCAGTGTGGTGATGAGGGTCATTTCAGGTGGGATTGCCCTCAGTTGAATCAGAACGCGGGAAACAATAACAACAACACTGGGAATAACAACAATAGGAACAATGGTGGGAACGGTGCACGTGGAAGAGTGTTTACTATTGGTGCTGGGAAGCTAGGAATGATGGCAACGTGGTGACTGGTACGTTTTCAGTAAACAATCTATTTGCTTCTGTTTTATTCGACTCTGGTGCCGATCGGAGTTATATATCTTTGGGGTTTAGTCTTCAGTTAGAGTTGAGTCCTACACCCCTCGTGACCAAACATATAGTAGAACTAGCAGACGGTAAAACAATTGAAGCTTCACATGTTCTCGTTGGGTGCAAACTCGATCTTATGGGTCAACTGTTCGACATTGACCTACTCCCAATTACTCTTGGAAGTTTTGATGTGGTAGTTGGCATGGATTGGTTGTCTAAACATCAGGCGGAAATTCTCTGTAAAGAGAAAATCGTGCGTATCCCTCTCCCTAGCGGAGAATCTTTGTCGGTTCAAGGTCATCGTAGTGGTGCAATGGTTGGCATCATCTCAGCTATGAAGGGTCAGAAGTGTCTGCGTAAGGGCTACCCTGCTATTTTAACTCTCGTTACTGATTCTCAACCTGATGAGAGAAGGATCGAAGACTTTCCAGTTGTTCGTGAGTTTCCTGATGTGTTTCCTGAGGAGCTTCCTGGTTACCTCCACATCGTCAGGTGGAATTTCAGATTGACCTCATGCCAGCAGCAGCCCCGATTGCTCGTGCTCCTTATCGTCTTGCACCAGGAGAGTTACAGGAGTTGTCAAACCAACTCCAAGGGCTGTTGGATAGAGGTTTTATCCGACCTAGCTCTTCGCCTTGGGGAGCCCCAATACTGTTTGTGAAGAAGAAGGATGGGTCCTTCCGGATGTGTATAGATTATCGTGAACTCAACAAGGTAACAGTCAAGAACCGTTATCCTTTACCACGTATCGACAATCTGTTTGACCAGTTGCAAGGGTCAAGTTTTTATTCCAGGATCGACTTAAGGTCGGGCTATCATCAGGTACGAGTCCGAGAGGAAGATGTTCCCAGAACGGCTTTTCGAACATGGCCACTATGAGTTTTTGGTTATGTCGTTTGGGTTGACTAACGCACCAGCGGTCTTCATGGATCTCATGAACCGCGTGTGCAAACCGTATCTCGATGATTTTGTTATTGTGTTCATCGACGACATCTTGATCTACTCCAAGAGTGAGGAAGACCACGAGAGACACTTACGTCTTATCTTGGAGCTCCCGCGGAAGGAGCGGCTCTACGCGAAGTTTTCTAAGTGTGATTTTTGGATTCGGGAAGTACACTTTCTTGGTCACATTGTTAACGAAAGGGGGATACACGTGGATCCTGCTAAGATTGATGCTATCAGGAATTGGGCGGCACCGAAGAATCCTTCAGAGGTGCGACAATTTCTTGGTCTCGCTGGATATTATCGTCGGTTTATTAAGGATTTCTCGAAGATCGCTCAACCTCTTACCTCATTGACGCAGAAGGGTGTTGTATACTCTTGGGGAACGAAGCAGGAGGATGCTTTCCAACTCTTGAAGCAGAAACTCTGCAGCGCGCCGATCTTGTCTTTACCTGAAGGCACTGAGGATTTTGTGGTTTATTGTGATGCTTCCTTACAGGGTCTCGGTTGCGTGCTGATGCAACGCAACAATGTGATAGCTTATGCTTCTCGACAACTGAAGGTTCATGAGAAGAATTACACGACTCACGACTTGGAGTTGGGGGCCGTGGTATTCGCGTTGAAAATCTGGAGGCATTATCTGTACGGTACCAAATGCACTATCTACACAGATCACAGGAGTCTCCAGCATATTTGCGACCAGAAGGAATTGAATATAGGACAGCGTCGCTGGATAGAACTTTTGAACGACTACGATTGCGCCATCAAGTATCACCCGGGTAAAGCTAACATTGTAGCTGATGCACTTAGCTGAAAGGAGACGAAGCCTAAACGTGTTCACGCCCTACAACTTACCATTCACTCTGGTTTACCTGATCAGATTCGTTCCGCTCAGATCGAGGCATTGAAAGAAGAAAACTGTAAAGCTGAGTATTTGCGGGGCATGGAAAAGCGACTTGTAGAGAGATCTGATGGTATTCTCTACTTCATGGAGCGAATATGGGTTCCTTTGTATGGTAACATTAGAGAGCTTGTGATGGACGAAGCGCACAAGTCTCGGTATTCAGTTCATCCGGGCTCAGACAAGATGTATCAGGATCTTAGAGTAATGTATTGGTGGCCGAAGATGAAAGCTCACATAGCGACGTACGTGAGTAAGTGTTTGACTTGTGCTAAAGTCAAAGTGGAGTATCAGAAACCCTCGGGTCTACTTCAGCAACCAGAGACACCCACGTGGAAATGGGAGCAGATTGCTATAGATTTCGTCACATGTTTACCGAGAACTCAGGCCGGAAATGACACTATTTGGGTGATCATTGATCATCTCACGAAGTCAGCGCATTTTCTAGCGATCAAGGAAACGGATAAGTTCTCACAGCTTGCAGCGGTTTATCTTAAGGAAGTGGTTTCTAGGCACGAGGTGCCAACTTCTATCATCTCAGATCGAGATCCGCGTTTCATTTCTGATTTATGGCAGTCGATGCATAAATCGTTCGGTTCACGTCTCGATATGAGTATTGCTTATCACCCACAGACGGATGGTCAGAGTGAGCGAACCACACAGACACTTGAAGACATGCTGCGTGCATGTGTGATCGATTTTGGCAAAGGCTAGGAGAGACATTTGCCGTTAATAGAGTTCTCGTACAACAACAGCTACCACACTTGTATTCAGGCAGCTCCATTCGAAGCATTGTATGGGCGAAAATGTCGTTCTCCTCTCTGTTGGGCTGAGGTGGGTGACAGCCAGATCACGGGTCCTGAGCTTGTACTTGAAACTTCGGAAAAGATTGTTCAGATCAGAAACCGTATGGCGGCAGCGCTTGATCGTCAGAAAAGCTACGCTGACAAACGTAGGAAACCGTTAGAGTTCGCTGTAGGTGATCGGGTTATGTTGAAAGTTTCGCCGTGGAAGGGTGTTGTACGCTTTGCAAAGCGTGGCAAGCTCAATCCGCGTTACGTTGGGCCATTTAAAATCTTGGAGCGAATTGGTAAAGTGGCTTACAAGCTTGAGTTACCTGCTGGGTTGGGAAATGTTCACGATGTTTTTCATGTCTCCCAATTGAAGAAGTGTTTGTCTGATGAAACACTGGTTGTGCTATTTCAAGGGATTAAGATTGACGACAAGTTACAGTTTGTAGAACAACCAATCGAGATTATGGATTGAGAAGTCAAGGTTTATAAGCATAGCCGAATTCCGATTGTGAGAGTTCGTTGGAACTCAAGACGTGGACCGGAGTTCACGTGGGAGCGCGAGGATCAGATGAAACTCAAGTATCCTCAACTTTTTCCTGATGACCAATCTAATTCTAGTACTACTGGTGAATTTCGGACGAAATTCCTCTTCAAGTTGGGGATGATGTGGCACCTGGGGAAAACCAACAGCAATCCTGATTTATCACTTCATTTCTCTGTGCTTACTTGTCAAATTTCAGGACGAAATTTCTTTCAAGTTGGGGATGATGTGACAACCCGAGCTTTCAAGTTTAGTACCGCTTGATCTCGTGATTCTAACTTCTCGTAATTCTCTCCTTCCACGCTCTTGTTATATTAAACTTTTCATCTAACTATTTGCTATGATAAACTGGTCGAATGTGAATTTACTTGATTATAACTTGGTGTGGTTGGATCCGTTTAAGTATTTGAGTTTACTTGTAGGAGCCGCACATGAAACTGGGCCACCGTATAGACATTGGGCCACGAGTGTGTCGGGCCACACAAACACAAACACATGTTAGCCTTTTAGACTACCTCGGCCCACTCTTGAGTCCGGCCCGAGTTGTTTGTGTTCACACATACACTTTAGTTAACCTTTGGCCCAGTTCTCGCAAACCCAAACCCCAAACCGGCCCAAACACTTGCCGCACGTATATGTATTTAGGATACGTATTGTTTCTTGCTCCAAGCCCTAAAAACACCCTCATTCGCCCATTGAAGTCGACGGCAGTTTCATCGGGACGAAGTTCTCTCGTTGCTTGCTATATCTCTCCCTCTCTCTTACGCGGATACGGTTAGTACATCACACCCGTTGCTAGGATGATCTACGTGTTGTTGTTAAGATAGAATATGTGATCATGTGCTTAGCGATAGGTAATATTATGTAACCATATATATATGTTGTTGGTTTAGTGATTAGTGTTGTGAATGATGTGAACTAACTGATCGTCGATCATGCATGGGTAAATAGTTTGGTGGGATTAATCTTGAGATTGCAAGCTGAAAACAAAGGAATGGGTGGTTAATAAACGATGTAGAGTCTTGTGTATGCGGAAATTTGTCGTTAATCACATTATTATATAAGCCTAAATACAGTTACATGGAAACTTGAATCTGGAATGATAATCTTGTTTATTGTTGTGGATAAATCAGATCATGCGGAAGGTTGGGGGGGGGGGGTTTGTTGGATCTGAGAAAACAAGAGTGCATAATTGCTAACACTCGTGCAACTGGATTCAGCCCAATTAGTGAGGAATATTAGGATGTCTAATGAAAGTAATGGAATGGGGTAATTGTGCACCACATGGGCCTCACATACACCAGGTTTGGGCTACACGGATTCATGAATAAACATTGGGTAGAAAGGGTGGTTGGGCCTGTTAAGTTAGTGGGCTAGTACAACTTAACTGTCGCACAAAAGACGGAATCCGCACACTCTTTTTGGGCTGATCACAAGTGGGCCGCGCTCACTGTCACAAGGCAGCTGCACAAATAGTGTGGGTTGGCCTCCGTTGGGTTTCACATATGTATGTTATTGGGCCGCACTAGTCAAGGGAGGAATTAACAAACTGACTGATGCACGTGTTCGGGTATCAAGAATTAATTAGTATGTGATTTGTATATATGTTAACTCATGGGGTAAATGGGCTTAGGAACTGATTACATGCTATACGATTACTCGATGAGGTTGGGTTAGTATGTTAATTGCCATGGTTTGAACCATATGGGTGTTACTTAAAAATTAGAACTGTGTGGTATGTGATTGAGTACTTTGTGAATTAATCATACGCGAGACACGTAGTATGTATGCACATGAAACTGATTGTTATATGTACCCATGATATGACGTGCTCCATCATTGTTAAATAAGAGTAACTAGTCTTAACGAGCAAATCTAAGGTGAGTTCATCTCTTGAGCATGCGTCCCGGTGGTTGGGAAAGTCAATTGGGTATTCCTGGGAGGAATGGGTCTTGGGTAAATCGCTGGGTATTCCTGAGAGGAATACATCTCTTGGTTAAAACGGGAATGTTAGATAATACACTCTTCCTATCATTTTAAGTCCCATCTTATATCGAATAGTTACCTGAGAGGTAACGGGGTGTTAGTTAATAGCGCTATTAGGTTTGGCAACCTCACACCGTACCTGAGAGGACGGGCATGAACTAATGACCTCAAATCATGACCATTGCTTAGATAGGGGGCAGTGGGGACGGGCAAAACAATCTGGTAGCCATCTTGTACGGTACTTGAGTTATTATAAACATTACAAGCTATGAATTGAACTAAACACTTGGTAACTAACGTTTTCACAAACTATGAACTCACCAGCGTCGTCTGATACCCTTGTTGCATGCTCGCATGTCGTTAGATTACTTGGATTGGAACTTGCTGTCTGAAGTAGCTGGAGTGGTCATGTGTCGAGCTGATTGGATACTCATGATGTGATTGTTGATGTTACATACTTGCTTTGAAATATTTAAACTTGATTTACTTATTGCTTCCGCTGAACTTGTTGGATTTCATTAAACTCATTGTTGGTACTTTTCATTAATAATTGGCAATTTCATTTTTAAACTTGTTACGGGTTCAACATGATTAGTGGCTCATTATTGGTTTCTCACACGCCTAGTGGCGTTTCCATGGGTGGTATTTTACGGATGTGACACATAGACATCAAACATATCAAACACCACATTTCTTTCAATTCATCTAACAAGAATCCATCATACATAACATGATACATCAATATTGAACAAGAATTGGACATGGATGATATATCCATGTCACCATCTTCACCATAACAATTGGGTTTCACCTTAAAACATTAAATTAAGCAAAATCATGCATAATTCATGTTCTATATGGTGATTCTAACACCTATACATGATCAATTTCATATCAATTCGTGGATTAAACATAACCAACTTCATACAAGATCATCAATCTAAGTTTCAAGACATACCTCATGATCCCCTTGTGAAGGTGATCATTAATTCATGTTCATTTATAGGTTTGAGCTTCGATTCACCCTTCAATTTTAAGATCTTTCATAACTAGGGTATGGCTCCCCTTGTGTTCTTCTTAACATTTCAGGCACACACACACACACACACACACACACGATGTGTGTGTGTTGTGTTGAATTCATGTTTTATAAAACGTGGGTTTTCCCATGTTACAATTTAGTCCCTCTAGTTTGTCATCTTATCTTTTCTCCCATAACTTTATTCCTTACTCTTAAAAGTTAACATTGCATTTAACTAGGTTATTTGTTCCTAGTTATCTAACATCATGTTAAATTATTTAAACACCCACTTTGGTCAATAAAGGGATTTTGGGGCGTTACAGTAACATCTACAACTTTCTATATTAGCCCGATTTAAAGTCTGTTAGCAAGGCCCATGAATATTTTGGGTTACACCCCTTATACTCTTGATATAAAAATATAAATTGTTCCTTTTCTATAACTCATTTTAAAAGGGGGATTCTATAGACACGCCGGCCTATCTATTGGCACACTTTGACAATTCAATACACATGGCCTATACGATGCGTATTGAATAAAGTAAAAGACATGGAAGACTGGCAGGTGCAGGAGTCGTCTGGCGGCTGGCCTAATACGCATCATATAGGCCTATACGATGAGTATTAAGGCCCTGAATTTTTGAAGTTTATTTTTTGGTGTGTTGTGTTTGGTTTTGGGTTTGTTTTTGGTGTTTTGGGTTTGTTATTGGGGTTTATTCTTGGTTATTTTGGTTTTAATGAGTATTAAAATCTTTATTATATGTTTATCGTTAACTATCGTATTATAGCGTATCGTGGCGTATCGTATCACATTTTTAATTTAATATCGTATTATAGCGTATCGTTGAACCTTCCGGAAGAAATCGCAGGCACATAAAAATATATATAAACGAATTATCGTCTTCAGAATCAGACGAAGGTTACAAACACTCAGAAAATTACCAAAATGATATTGAAATTTGTGAGCCTTCAAATTATTTTGGGAAACATGAAAGAAGACCACCTCACAAAACGACGTTTCATAATCATGGGAAACAAAGAAATTTTGATCGAATCACATTTTTAATTTAATATCGTTTTATAGCGTATCGTTGAACCTTCTCAAAGAAATCACAGGCTGATACGTAAACTTACATATAACGAGTTATCGTCTTCAGAATCAGACGAAGGTTAAAAACACTCAGAAAATCACCAAAATGATATTGAAATTTGTGAGCCTTCAAATTATTTTGGGAAATATTAAAGAATACCACCTCACGAAACGAGGTATCATAATCATGGGAAACGAAGAAATTTGATCGTATCACATTTTTAATTTAATATCGTATTATAACGTATCGTTGAACCTTCCAGAAGAAATCGTAGGTCGATACATAAAAATATATATAACGAGTTATCGTCTTCAGAATCATACGAAGGTTACAAATACTCAGAAAATCACCAAAATGATATTGAAATTTGTGAGCCTTCAAATTATTTTGGGAAACATGAAAGAAGACCACCTCAAGAAACGAGGTTTCATAATCATGGGAAACGAAGAAATTTGATCTTGGAAGAGATAGAAAATTTAGGTACAACTTCAAGTCATGAAGATCACTCTGCGGGAGTTGATCATGACGATTGTAATAAAATCGGAACATAATCCTAGATTGTCTAGAGAAGTGCTTTTATCATGTGTCATATGTTGGATGGAATATAGTTCAACTAGATTGGTTTAGCTTTAAGCTTTAATCTTGGCGTCCCCCTAATTTGCAACATCTATTGTTATCAGATTGTGAATATTCATTTTCTCACAAGTGTGCTGAAACATCATCAAATTCTCTTCTAAAAGAAGCATCAACAAATTCAGATTAATGAGTTTTGGGTTTGTTATTGGTGTTTACTATTGGTTATTTTTGTTTTAATGGGTTTTAAAATATTTATTATTTTTTATAGTTAAGTATCGTATTATAGCGTATCATGGCGTATCGTATCACATTTTTAATTTAATATCGTATTATATCGTATCGTTGAACCTTCCAGAAGAAATCAGAGGTTGATACATAAAAATATATATAACGAATTATCATCTTCAGAATCAAACGAAGGTTACAAACACTCAGAAAATCACCAAAATGATATTGAAATTTGTGAGCCTTCAAATTATTTTGGGAAACACGAAAGAAGACCACCTCACGGAACGAGGTTTCATAATCATGGGAAACGAAGAAATTTAATCGTATCACATTTTTAATTTAATATCGTATTATAGTGTATCATTGAACCTTCCCGAAGAAATCGCAGGCTGGTACATAAAAATACATACAACGAGTTATCATCTTCAGAATCAGACGAAGGTTATAAACGCTCAGAAAATCACCAAAGTGATGTTGAAATTTGTGAGCCTTCAAATTATTTTGGGAAACATGAAAGAAGACCACCTCACTAAACGAGATTTCATATTCATGGGAAACGAAGAAATTTGATCGTATCACATTTTTAATTTAATATTTTATTATAGTGTATCGTTGAACCTTCCAGAAGAAATCGCAGGCTGATACATAAAAATACATATAACAAGTTATCGTCTTCAAAATCAGACGAAGGTAACAAACACTCAGAAAATCACCAAAATGATATTGAATTTTGTGAGCCTTCAAATTATTTTGGGAAACATGAAAGAAGACCACCTCACGAAACGAGGTTTCATAATTATAGGAAATGAAGAAATTTGATCGTATCACATTTTTAATTTAATATCGTATTATATCGTATCGTTGAACCTTCCAGAAGAAATTGTAGGTTGATACATAAAAATACATATAACGAGTTATCGTCTTCAGAACCAGACGAAGGTTACAAACACTCAGAAAATCACCAAAATGATATTGAAATTTGTGAGCTTTCAAATTATTTTGGGAAACATGAAAGAAGACCACCTCACCAAACGAGGTTTCATAATCGTGGGAAAAGAAGAAATTTGATCGTATCACATTTTTAATTTAATATCGTATTATAGCGTATCGTTGAACCTTCCAGAAGAAATCTCAGGCTGATACATAAAAATACATATAACGAGTTATCGTCTTCATAATCGGACGAATGTTACAAACACTCAGAAAATAACCAAAATGATATTGAAATTTGTGAGTCTTCAAATTATTTTGGGAAACATGAAAGAAGACCACCTCACGAAACGAGGTGTCATAATCATGGGAAACGAATAAATTTGATCTTGGAAGAGATCGAAAATTTGGGTACAACTTCAAGTCATGAAGATCACTCTACGGGAGTTGATCATGGCGACTGTAATAAAACGGAACATAATCCCAGATTGTCTAGTGAAGCGCTTTTATCATGTGTCATATGTTGGACGGAATATAGTTCAACTAGATTGGTTTAGCTTTAAGCTTTAATCTTGGCGTCTCCCAAATTTGCAACATCTATTGTTATCAGATTGTGAATATTCCTTTTCTCAAAAGTGTGCTGAAACATCATCAAATTCTCTGCTAAAAGAAGCATCAGCAAATTCAGATCAAAAGTGTGCTGAATGTTTTCTCAACGAAAGGAATTGTAAAAATGAAAAGAGATACAACTCGTGTAGCTGCTAAAACAGAATCACAATCCTTTTCCCTCAATTTCCAGAACAGCCACCACCAATACCAGTTTGTTTGGATCCACCAGAAATTCCATAGGTTTGTGTCCAATGCAAGGATCTTCGATTTCAAGCACTTGATCATCTCAAATTTAGGGAATAGGGTTGAAAGATGATAACCCAACAGTGGAGGATCTCATTCTACAGCTCTGATCATCAGTAGAGTTTGAACAAGTGGCCAAAACTTTGACAGAATGCGAAGACCATGATTTAAGGTGTTTTAGGTTTTAATTTTGTTGAAGAAAGTCAATATCGTATTATAGAGTATCGTGGCGTATCGTATCACATCTTTAACTTAATATCGTATTATAGCGTATCGTGGCTATCGTATCACATCTTTAATATTTTTTATCGTTAAGTATCGTATTATAGCGTATCGTGTTGTATCGTATCACATTTTTAACTTAATATCGTATTATAGCGTATCATGGCATATCGTATCACATCTTTATTATTTTTATATCGTTAAGTATCGTATTATAGCGTATCGTATCACATTTTAACTTAATATCGTATTATAGCGTATCGTGGCGTATCGTATCACATCTTTATTATTTTTTTTATCGTTAAGTTTCGTATTATAGCGTATTGTGTCGTAGTGTATCGTATCGTGTCATATCATAGCGTAATTTTGTATTATTTTTTTATGTTGATGTATTCACGACGTGTGATATTATACATTGTACGTAACTAAGCAAACCAATCTAAACAATTAAAATAAACAATCACAAATACAAATAAACTGAAACTACAAATTTAATTACATAATAACTTTGTATATATACAGGACATCGTTCAAAATACATAAACTGTCAAAATACAAGAAAAGTACAACGATCCTAAACCTAAGGATCCTGACCCTCCTGACGGGTGCCTGAGGTCCCCGCCCTGGGAGTGCCTGAGGGCCCCGCCCCCTAATCAGTATCCTTTCCAGGGCGAGGCGACAACGGTGGTACCGGAAATGGTGTATCACCATGCCGGAGAGCCGCCTGCATATCGCCCTGGATAGCCCGCATGAGAAGACACTCAGCACGGCGGTGACCGGCGACTATCCGTGCCCGCAGCCACTCCTCCATCTGCTCCTCCATCCGCTCTAACGCAAGCACCACAGCTGGATGGAGCTGGTCGTATAGAACGTCCTGGGGGTACTGAGGCACCCCCAGTGGCTACGGCTCCGGTGGCGGACCACCTGGCGGAAATGGTGGGTGAGCGTGGTCGCCATCGTCGTCATCGACGTCGACGTCGTCCTCTGCGGCATCACCATCTGTTGGCTAACCCTGTGCCGGCTCTGTTGGTGCATATGTCTGTCGACTTTGTCTTGTATTGAGTCTTGTATCTAGATAGGATAAACCAGAGCCCGGTAGTCAAAGAAATAGGGTTTTAGAGCTGATTGACCATTCCACACGAAATGGCCATTCCACACGAAATGGACATGGCAGTTTCGTGGGGAATGGAAATCCTATAAATAGGTGACTTAAGATTTCATTTGTAATTTTTGCAATTCCGGTAGCGAAGCTCTGCCGAGGTGTCAAACGGTCTGTAAACTTGTCAAATCAATACAGAAGACATTTAAACTACTTCTACATGCAAATCAAGCTGATTCAACATCAAAAGGTCTGTTTCCGCCTCTCGTTTTGATCAAAAACTCTTCTAATCGACTCATTTGGTCATCACAACGATCCTACAAGTGGTATCAGAGCTCAGGAGGAAGAGTTCTTACTGATTCAGCTTGATTTCATCCAAAAATCTCACTTCTACTCACTTTCTTCATGTTTTTTTTTTCAAAATTAACGGAGATTTTACGGTTAAAATGGACTGATTTTCACATATTATAAGCGAAACACTGTATTAATCAATCCTTGAAAGAATCAGACTTAAAATCAACCTAAAACCCGATCAAATTGGCCAAACCGCGTGAAAAGTATGTTCAGATCGTTCGAGAATATAGTCATTTCGCACGAATTGAACCTCCACTTCGCATGAAACAGACTCCATTTCGCACGGATTGAGCATATTAGTCCAATTCGTTTGAAAATGTTATACCAGCTCGTACGAATTGGATAAAAGAATCCCAGGTCGTACGTATTGGACTCAGGTCGTTTGAAATCTGACCAGTTAGCTTGAAGTTCATTCAATTCGCACGTATTGAACAATATTGAACCAGGTCGTGTGTAATGTGTCATTTCGTTTGAGGAGTTTGTTTCAGTTTGCATCAGATCAGTTTGAAAAAACAACAGTCTTCACGTGTATTATAGTCAGCGGTCCAATCATTGTTTGTATGTCATAAAGGTGTCGGCCATTCAGAATATGCATAAGATGTTCCAGTGATTAAAGTTGCATATGATTCATAGTGTGATTTGAGGTCCAACAGAAGTAGATGAATATCAATCTTGTCGGCCATTTAATGAATTGATTGCATGTGAATAGTTCATAGGTCAAGTTAAAAAAAAGGCTGAATACATCACGTGAATACATGTGCTAAGTACCAGTAGCCCATATGATGTGATTCATGTTAATCGGCCCAATCATATTTCATGCACATTTAAAGTGAAGGAAACTGAGTTTTTGAACGAGTCCACGAATCTTCGACACGAGTCCTAGATCGATTCAACCGTCACACACGTTCACATATTCAGTTAGTTTAAACTGATCATTTGTTTTTGTATTCTTCAGGTGATTCACGAGGTGAACCAGTTCGCATCAAATCAGTTCGTTTCAAACTCAACTCGCTTGAACAATCAGTTATTGTGAATTTTTAAAACCGAAACATGGACAACGAATTTTATAATGCGTTTGCCACCGCCCCGGGTACTCCTGTTACTGTTGCTCAGAGTGTAACCATGGAAAATGAAACCGGGACGTTACAAAAACCTCCAAAACTGATGGGCATTAAAGAATATCATAGTTGGAAAGAACGTTTCGAGAATTGGGTTCAAGCAAATCATCTAAGGTCTTGGGAATGTATTGAAACTAAGTATAATAGACCACTTTCTGGTTCGGGAGTTGCAAAGATTATCTTGGAATTTTCAGATCAAGAGAGAGAGATATGTACAAGGCAGAAAAAATGATGGTCAGTTTGCTTCAACAAGCTGTGAAAGAAGATATTTTCATATTACTTCAACATGATGGTAGTGCACGTTCGATTTGGGATGCACTTCGCACAAAATTCGAAGGAAGTGCAGAAATGATCAAGAGTAAAAAATCATTATTGAAGAAGGAATTTGAATTGTTCTCAAGTGTGCCATGTGAAACTACAAAGACTCTCATTGAGAGATATTGTCATCTAGTGCGTTCGATGTCTCGATTGGAGATTACTAAAACTCCAGAGGAATGGGTTGAGAAATTAGCTGATGCTTTACCTAAAAAAGAATGGGGTACATATCTCATGATTTTGAAGAATACCGGTGAATATAGTAGATTGTCAATTGCACAATTCATTGAGAAACTTGAGGGACAAGATCTTGAACAACAAAAGATTGCTAGAATGAACAATTCAAGCGGTCAACAAGACATCAAGATGTACTACAAAGGTAATGTTCAAAATGTTGAAGCTAGTCCAAAGATCCAAACTGCTTTCAGCGCAGAAAACTCATCCGGATCAGTCAATCAAAGTTCATTCAATTCCAATGGATTTTCTTCATATCCGAGTGTTAATCCAAGTGTTCAAAGTTCAAACAATGGCAATGGTCATGTGCTACAATGCAACATCGCATTGCATCTTCAGAATGGTCAGAATTTTTTTGAAGAAGTCGCTAAAGGTCATATGGCATTACTTGTTACCGTGTTGGAATCATATGAGAGCTTGGTTGTGGGAAGGATCGGAAATCCTATGTTGACGAAAGAGGATTATGATCAGATTGATGCTGAGGAGATGGAGCTGATGGATATTAAGTGGTGTTTAGCGAGTGTGTTGAGGAGAGCTGAGAAATTTAAGCAGATTACAGGAAGAGATGACTTTCGTGATGCTAATGTTTCTACTTTAGGTTTTGATAAATCTAAAGTTACTTGTTTTCGATGCAGGGAAAAAGGACATTTCAAGAGGGAATGTACTAATCGAGAAGCAGGTGGAGCTCAGAATCCGTTCGGCAACAATGATTATTATCGAAAAGCGATTTATCTTCAAGTTGCTCAACAGCCGCATCAACAACAACCATCATCATCCAATGCTAATCAGATTGAAGATGGAAAGAAGAAAGCTTATCTAGTGAATCAAGATGATGAAAGAGTGTCAGAGGGTTTTAGCTGGGATAAATACATTCCGGCTGATTCAAAGTTTAGAGCATTCATTGCACAAATAGTTCAAGAACCATAGTTGATGAAAGAGTGGATGGATGTGTTTGCTGATGATGAGAAAAGTCAAGATGAAGAGTCTGTTTCTTCAGATAGCTCAGAAAAGACACCAGATTTTGATCAATCATCATCTGATAGCAGTGATGATGATGAGGAAATTAATCAAATAAACATTGGAAAAACTCATTTATCTCCTGAAAGTTTCAAATTTTATTTTGCAGATAAATTGAAGAAGCTAAAGGAAAAACGAGCAGCAAAAGAAAAGAAAGAAGTAAAATGCGAGAATGTTACTCAGGAAGATAAAGCTGATCAGAGTGAAGGTGTTAAAGTTGTTGAGAAGATTCTTGAAGTCACAAAACCTTGTCTGAAATGTTTGGAACCATGCAAACACTGTGAAGAGAAAGATAAGAAGTTTAGTGAGCTTGACAAGATGAAAGAGAAATTGTTGTTTGATGTCAAGTATGTGAAAGAGTCATATGATGTGTTGAACAGAACGGTGAATAGTTTGGAAAAGACAAACTCTGAAAGAGAAAATGCTTTGACAATGATGAATGCAGTGATGATGTCTAAGCAGAAAGAAATCAATCACTATATTGAAGAATGTGCAAAGTTGAAGCAGGAGTTGGAAACTTAAAAGACTGAAAATGAAAGAATCAGACGATTGCTACAAAGTTATTCAAGTTCTGATTACTTGATTGATATAATTTATCCGACTGTTACAGGTTTTGAAGCCTTTCAAGACAAGAATTCAGAAGATATGGATACTGGTAAGAAACAAAGTGCAAATTATAAAAAGTGTCCGCCTCCGATCTGGGAAGGTTATTCTCCAAGAAAACCAAATGATGAACAGGTAAAAAAGGTTGTCAATATAAAGTTAAAGTCCGAAACAACTGATGATTTACCAGACAACATTGATGTCACATTCACATCGTCTGACACTGATCATGAGTCTGAGTTAATAAAGAAAGTGGTCTATCAGGTGTTGGATAAGGATGAGGAGTCAGAGTCAAAGTCTAAATCTGAGAATTCGAGTTCGTCGGTCAACAGTTCAAAATCATAGGTCAAAAGGGTTGACAATAAAGAATTATTGTTATCAAAATCTAATTTGAATGACGAAACCTTCAAAGTTGCATATACTTTGAATGATTCCGACAAATTATATTTTGATGAAGAATTTCCAATAAGAAGTGTTCAAATTGAAAAGATTAAAAAGGTTTTCAAATTAACAAAAATTAATATTTCTGAAATAAAAGATGTAAATCTTACTGAAAAACCGAAAAAATACACTTCAAGAGTTCAACAAAGATTGAACAAGAAAAAAGGTTACAGTTCTGGTTTTCAAAAGAAACCAACCCATAACAGTAATTTTAAAAAGAAAGGTTTAGGCTTCATTCCACCCGTAAATCATAAAAATGAGAAAATTTCTAAAACAAAAACAGTATTTGTTTCAGGGTCAAGTTCTAAAGAAGAAGACGAAAAGAGCTCACTTTGGAAACAATCGAACAAAGAGTTCTTTGCATAAAAACAAAAGTTTGAGAAGAATGGAGCTAATCAGAAAAGGGAAACAAGAACCTGTTATCGATGTCAAGAAGTTGGTCACATTGCATGGAATTGTCCAATGGCAACCAACACAAAACAGGAAGTTGTTTCTAAACTTAAAGAAAAAATTGTTAATAAAACTGAACCACTAACTGAAAAATTCAAAGTGTTTAAAAATTCAACATATGAAGTTGGTGAATGTTCGAAAAGATTTTACAAAAGAAGGGTGAATCTTAACAACCAAACGTGGGTTGTTAAGAAATCAGATGTGAAATCTGGCGATGAATCTGACTCGTCAAAGTCAGAAGAGCCACAAGTTGAGGTTAAAATTGATAATTCAGTTCCGCCGATGGATGATGTCAACTTTCCACCATTGCGGGCTGAAAATTTAAAATCAAAAGTTGGTAAAGTGGAAATTTCGAATCAATTCTATTCTGAAAAGAAAGAATTTGATGTCGAATAGGCGTTCAATGGGAAAGTTAAAAATATTTTTGGAAAGATGGTTGAGGGAAAGGTAAAAGGGGTAAAAGATTTTTATGAAGAAAAAAGGAATGTTCAAACCCCGAGTGAAACTGAGAAGGTCACACCCAAAGCTGGTCAGGCTTGGGTGTCTGTATTCCATATGTAAAAATCCTGACTTGCCGGAGCTCCCAAGTTGGTAATCGTGGAGCAGGAATCGGCATCTTTCTCAAAACTCAAAATTGTCATATTTCGATTTACAAGTGGTATTGTTGATAAGTTCTTACAAGAGAACCTACAAGTGGTTAATCAAGGTCATTAAGTTGAACTTGATTTAACTCTCATACAAGTGGTTGAAAAACAAAGTGATGAATTTAAACCCCGATCTTACAAGTGGTTTCAACAAAACTAATTTTCCGGAAAAACCATTTGATTAAAACAAACTTAAGTGTTTTGAAATCATAATGGGAAAATAGTTTGTTGACAGGGGGAGTTCTGATTGTTTATGTCAAGTGGATAGCGAATTGAAGCAATTCACATCGGTTTGTCAAAATTTTCTTTAAATGGTTTTGAATTTTAGGGGGAGTAAGAATTTTCAGAAAATCCAAAAACATTAGAAAATTTGAAAAAGCCAAAAACATGATAAAAATCAAAATGAGTTTTGTTATGAAAAAGAGGAAATGATAGTACATCAGTGGACTATCACAGCATGCTAAAGAATTGGAAAGTCAAATGTGATAAACGGTCTCACTGACGATATGCCAGTAGGTTTTTGCACGCTTAGTAGATTGATGTCGAGATATAAACCTAAATATCATATACTTACTTATCTCGTGGGGAACATCTCTCGGATATATGGGTAACCCCCGAAATCTTGTTTGAAGGGCTTTCTATTTCTGACATACTAGGTCTTTGTGCGTGATGATATCTGGGGTATTATACCAGGACTTCTGATTTTGCGGGAGCAATAGCCTAGTCCTCGTATAATACTTTGCATTGCTTTAATCATAAAGCCCACCCTCAGCATAAAAAATGATGAAACATTGAAAAATGCTAATCATGTGCTGTTGAAGAAAAGATTCTCTAAAGGGAACCCACCTAAAGACGAGCCATCATCTCTCTGATTTTATGGAAGCAATAGCCTGAGCTCTGGTTTCGTATTAACCCCTTACAGATATCATTAGTGTACATTCACCTGTAAGACTGAATATAGGAGTCTGGATACGGGAGTATATTCTGAGGTGGGACACGCGAATAAGTTTAAGTTCATTAAAACATTAAACTCGTATCTCGAAACAGTTGAACTTTGTGTGAAAATTTAAGTGGATCAGTATACTGACAATCTAAGTGAATCGTTTAGAACTTAAAATGTTTAAAGCTTAACGGTGTTGGTGATTTGTCTCATAAACTGATATGATCCTCTTACACAAACTCGCAAAAATATTGTCTGTAAATATTTCTTTACTGCTTTTCATTAAAAACAAAAACCCAAAAAGATAGTGTTTTAGCATAATATTTTGAAAATCCAAAAAGATTTTGTTTCATCTTATTTTCGACAATTGATGTTGAAAAGCTGATTTTCAAAATTCCGAGTGCTAAACATGATGAACAACAGGGTTGGGAGAGTTTGTTTGAAATGAGAAATGATTTGGAAATGATTAAATGCTTTCAAATTAATGAAATGTTAAATTTGAATGTTTCAAATACTAGTGGTTAAACGTAGATTAAAATTGTTATAAATGAAAATTTTATGTTTTGGGTAGAGTTTTTGCAGATAGTGACTTCCAGACTACGATCCCAGCTTATCGAAAGGGGGAGTCTGAGGACATAAGAGCCAGATTCAAATCTTGGAACAAAGCTCGAGATAGAGGCTGCTGATACTGAAAAATTTATGGAATCAACATCCAAGGGGGAATATAGTTGTTGATACTGATAAAGAGAAGAGAGAAGATTGAAGATGCTTACAATGTCAGATGCCTTGGAGAGAGCAAAAAGACTGATCAAGACTGAAGACTTGTCATATTAAAGACTCGACACCGAAGACTTCGTCAACATCCAAGGGGGAGTCTGTTGGTGCATATGTCTGTCGACTTTGTCTTGTATCGAGTCTTGTATCTAGATAGGATAAACCAGAGCTCGGTAGTCAAAGAAATAGGGTTTTAGTGCTGATTGACCATTCCACACGAAATGGCCATTCCACACGAAATGGCCATTCCACACGAAATGGCAATTCCACACGAAATGGACATGGCAGTTTCGTGGGGAATGGAAATCCTATAAATAGGTGACTTGAGATTTCATTTGTAATTTTTTCAATTCCGGTAGCGAAGCTCTGCCGAGGTGTCAAACGGTCTGTAAACTTGCCAAATCAATACAGAAGACATTTAAACTACTTCTACATGCAAATCAAGCTGATTCAACATCAAAATGTCTGTTTCCGCCTCTCGTTTTGATCAAAAACTCTTCTGATCGACTGATTTGGTCATCACAACGATCCTACAGGCTCTGGCAGCAATTATGGTAAATCGGTTGGGAGAGCAGCGGGGACAAACAGCTGCACCGCCACCTCCGGCACCACGTCCGCATCCTCCGGCACCACGTCCGACACCTCCACGACCAGCACCCCAGCCTCTGCCTCTACTAACAACGACATCCATATCTGCATGAATAAACAATTTTAAATCAATTTTTTACAAAATATAACAATTTTTAATTAATTTTTTAAAAAAATATAACATTTTTTGATTATTTTTTTAAAAAATAACAGATTTTAGAACTTGTTACGGATTCGACGCTCGTTACGGATTCGACGACTTACATTTCGAAGCTCATTACGGACCTACGCGCGTTGCAGACGACTTCGACTAAAAATATAAAAAATTATATATTTACAAAGACTTGCGTTTCGACGCTCGTTACGGACCTAAGCGCGTTACGGATGATTTCGACTAAAAATGTAAATATTATATATTTACGACGATTTACGTTTCGACGCTCGTTACGAACTTAAGCGCATTACCGACGATTTCGACTAAAAATATAAATATTATATATCTACGACGACTTACGTTTCGACGCTCGTTACGAACCTACGTGCGTTAAGAATGATTTCGACTAAAAAAATAAAAAAATATATATTTACGACGACTTACGTTTCGACGCTTGTTACGGACCTAAGCGCGTTACGGACGATTTTGAATAAAAATATAAATATTATATATCTACGACGACTTACGTTTCGACGCTCGTTACGGACCGACACTTGTCACCGAAGATTTCGACTAAAAATATAAAAAAGTTATATATTTACGACGACTTACGTTTCGACGCTCGTTGCGGCCTAAGCGCATTACGGACGATTTCGAAAATAAATATTATATATTTACGACGACTTAGGTTTCGACGCTCGTTACGGACTTACGTGCGTTACAGACGATTTCGACTAAATAACAAAAATATTATATATTTACAACGACTTAGGTTTCCTCACTCGTTACGGACCTACACGCGTTACGGACGACTTCGACTATATAATATAAATATTATATATTTACGACGACTTAAGTTTCGACGCTCGTTACGGATCTATGCACGTTACGGACCTAAGCGGGTCACAGACGATTTCGACTAAAAATATAAACATTTTATATCTACGACGACTTACTTTTCTTCGCTTGTTACGGACCTACGCGCGTTACGGACGATTTCGACTGAAAATATAAACATTATATATCTACGACGACTTAGGTTTCAACACTCGTTACGGACAATTTCAACTAAAAATATAAATATTACATATTTACGACGACTTAAGTTTCGACGCTCGTTACGGACCTACGCGCGTTATGGACGATTTCGACTAAATAATAAAAATAGTCTATATTTACGACGTCTTAGGTTTCGACGCTCGTTACGGACCTACGCGCGTTACGGACGACTTCGACTAAATAATATAAACATTATATATCTACGACTCATTACGTTTCGACGCTCCTTACGGACCTACGCGCATTACGGACGACTTCGACTAAATAATAAAAATATTATATATTTACGACGTCTTTGGTTTCGACGCTCGTTACAGACCTATGCGCGTTACGGACGACTTCGACTAAATAATATAAACATTTTATATCTACGACTCGTTACGTTTCGACGTTCGTTACGGACCTACACGCGTTACGGATGACTTCGACTAAAAATAAAAACATTTTATATCAATTTCTACTTACAAGTATAACATTTAAAAAAAACTAAGATATAAATTTTTTTTATACTTTATAAAACAGAAAAGAAAAAAAAACATGAAATGTTGAATCAATACGATACGTATAGGCCTATACGCATTGTATCGTTTCATCTGATAAAGAAAAACCTTGATATTTTGAAGCAATACGATGCGTATAGGGCCATACGCATCGTATTGCTTCATCCGATGTTGAAAAAACCCCAAAAACCCAGACTTTCAACCCCAAAATCACACAAAATCATCGGACCAATTTCAAAATTGAAAACGTATAAACGATGAGGGTTCAGAGATACATATCGTACTTGTCCTTGATCTTGAAATCTCTACCATATGTTCACCGTATATGTCTACACCGTATGTGTGTGTATTTTGTATTTTTGGGTTGTATCAAAAGTAATAACTTCCTGTTAATCAAGGGATTATATCGTATTGACCTATGATACACATCGTATAGGTCTATACAATGCGTATTGTCACCCCCTGAATTTTTGACAATTCAGGGGGGGTAATACGCATTGTACAGGCCTATACAATGCGTATTACCATCTAAAAGTACTGAAATAACCCTGGTTTTTTTAGAAATTTAGGGGTATTTTTGAGAAATTCAGGCAAGGAATACGCATCATACAGACCTATATGATGCGTATTATACTGCAATACGATACAACATTGGCCCATATAATCGTATATGGCATAATAAGAAACTTTGTTTTTATCGTGTTTTCCTCGGTTCGACGGGTATACGTGTTGTTTTTTGACGAACTTTCGCGTATTTTGTCATTTTATGAAGTATACATTCAACATGCGTCGTTTCGGTGACGTTCGGTTGCGTGTGATTATTGTATTCTATGATTACATAAAGTTTTGTTTGAAATCCACTTGTATTGTATAGTGCCTTGTTATATGTATACGCGTGTTGACATATCAATAGTTGCATATTTTGACGTATTTTATCGTATTGTAGCGTATTTTAGAGTATTTTGACATATTTGAGCGTATTTTGACGTATTTTAGCTTATTTTAAAGTATTTTTAGCGTATTTTAACGTATTTCAACGTATTTTTAACGTATTTTTGGGTATTTTATGCATTTTAACGGTTTTTAGCGTATTTTAACGTTTTTAGCGAATTTTAGCGTATTGTAGCGTATTTTAGAGTATTTCAGCGTAGTTTAACGTATCTTAGCGTGTTTTTGCATATTTTGACGTATTTTTATGTATTTTAACAGTTTTAGCGTATTCTAACATATTTTAGCATATTTTGACATATTTTAGCATATTTTAGAGTATTTTCGCATATTTTAGCGTATTTTAACGTATTTTAGCGTATTTTTGCATATTTTGACGTATTTTTTACGTATTCTAGCCTTTTTTTACAAATAAATTATTATTCTTTAAAATTAAAAATTAATCAATATAATGCATTGTCTTGTCAATAAACAGATGGAATACATCATACAAATAAATTATTCTTTAAAATTACAAATTAATCAATACAATCTACTGTGTTGTCAATAAACAAATGGAATAAATTATACAAATAAATTTTTCCTTAAATATACAAATGAATCAATACAATTAGGCCTGTAAACGAACCGAATGTTTACGAACTGTTCGTGAACTTGTTCGGCGGGAAGTTCGTTTATGTTCGTTTATTTAATAAACGAACGAACACGAACATCGTTTAATTAAATGAACGAACATGAACACACCTTGTTTTCGTTCGTTTATGTTCGTCAACGTTCGTTTA
>JARYGA010044249.1:0-69468 GCA_030545235.1 Helianthus tuberosus | reverse complement strand
TGAAAGTAAACCAAAAAGAACCAGAACAAACTAGACAAACACCAACAACTAGACAAACATCTAGACACAAAGGACACACTAAACTAATCAGCCTCCGTTGCCTCTACCATCACCACTTCGGATATCCCATACCTCTAAGAGTCTTCTCACATTTGCCGTGTCTTTAAACTTCACCCCTAGTAACTTGTAACGAACAGTTTGTAGGATTGTTTTGCAAATAGCATCTGGCGGCCTGGTATGATTCTTAAACAAACGATCATTCCTTTCCTGCCATATAACATACGCGGACGCTGCCACCACCAATTTACTAATCAAATAACCTGCTGACTTCGAGTTGGACCGCAAAGACAACCAATCCACAATAGACACTAGCTTTGGTTCCACACTAGACATGCCTGCCTTTCCACGAACACCATTCCAAACTTGCATTGAGAACGGACATTCAAAGAAAAGGTGCGGATGAGAATCATAATTCGCATAACACAAAGGGCAGCACATCATATTCATGTTTTTCCTCCTCTCAAAGTCCCACTGAATAATCTTATCTTGGGTTAAAAGTTTCCGCCTCATAATCAACCACAAAAAAAAGCATGCTTGGGAATACACTGAGCAAACCAGACAATGCTAACCCATTGAATATCAGGCTCCCTCGACCGGATCGAATTCCAAACTAACGCTGAAGAATAACCTGACAATTCATTCCCATCCTTCCATAAAAACCGATCAGCAATAGAATTGTTAATAGTTATATTAGACGCATGAATAAGGACCGGAAATGTATCCCTCTAGGCTAGCGGCCATCTCCAATTACCATCGGCCCAAACATCACTTACTTTATCATCCAACCGAAAGCCCGAATTGGTAATATTTTGCGCCGTCAAAAAAGAAAATAAAGGGCCACCTTCACACCAGATATCATACCAAGCTGATGTGGACCTCCCATCGCCCACCCTAGACCAGATATGCTGTCTAATACTCGGTCTAACCTGTAAAATCTTTCTCCAGCTCCAACAACAATTAGAAGGAATATTACACTCCCAAAATTCCTACCCTTGAGCCTGTACGACCAGATCCAATCAACCCATAAGGACTCCCTGTTAGAAATAATACTCCATATATGAGAAGCCATCAACGCCTCATTAACTTCTCCTATCCGTTTTATGCCTAGCCCACCTTCAAATTTCGTATTACAAACATTCTTCCACGACACCTTTGCCTTTCAAAAAGAAGTACCTTGGGACCATAAAAAATTTCTCAATTTTCGTTCCAAATCTTTAATAATTCTAGCCGGCAAAATAAAGACTGACGACCAATAGATATGCATAGCTGAAAGAACCGATATGATAAGCTGTAATCTACCCGCAAACGATAAAAATTTCGCAGTCCAGGACGATATACGCTGCTCCAATCGCTCAACCAAAACACTACAATCCTTATAGAGGAGCCTTGAACGAAAGTCAATAACTCCAAGATATCTCACAGGAAGCGTACCTTCAACGAAAGTCAATAACTCCAGAATAGCACTTTTAACATGCCTAGGAACATTACAAAAGAAAGCTGTACTCTTTTGAATGCTCGGCACTAAACCTGACATCTTCGTGAACTTTGACAAAGCCTCCATAATGCATCTAGCCGAATGAACTTCACCTCTCGCAAACAAGAAAAGGTCATCTGCAAAACAAAGATTGATAATTTTCTGCTTTTCACATTTATTATGGAACCTGAAAGACGCATCAAGCCTAGACATTTGTTGCAGAATACATGTTAAAACTTCCATAACAAGCGTAAACAAGTATGGAGAAACCGGATCCCCTTGCCTCAAACCTCTCTTACCTTTGAAATAACCATGCGTATTGCCATTAATACAGATAGAATAAGAAGTAGTCGAAACACAAACCATAATCCAGTCCACCATCCTGTGATGAAACCCGAATCCAAGTAACACATCCTTTAAGAAATCCCAATCGACCGTGTCATATGCTTTCTGAATATCCACTTTAATAGCACATCTAGGAGGGCCAAAATTCCTGTGATAATTATGCATAAGCTCCTGGGTGAGCAAGATATTATCTGAAATCTTTCTCCCAGGGACAAAAGCAGATTAATTAACACTGACAATCTCTGAAAGCGCTTTTTTCATACGATCAGCCACTATCTTGCTAATACATTTATAAACAACATTGCAACACGCAATAGGACGATAGTCCGTAACGGCTGTTGGAGATGACACCTTAGGGATAAGAACAATAAGCGTGTGGTTAAGCTCCTGAAGCATTCTCCCTGAATTGAAAAAATCTTGAACAGCAAAAATCACCTCCTTACCAATAATCGGCCAAGCATGCTTAAAAAACGTAGCCGAAAAACCATTTGGACCAGGCGCTTTATCATTACCCATACCAAAAATCACCTTCTTAATTTCATCTCCTGTAACATTGGCAACCATATTAGATGCCGTATCTGAGTTGAGCCGATGAACAAACAAATCAGGAGCTGGCCGAAGAGACGTCTCCCCAACACATCCAAGAAAATTCTCATAGTGATTAACAAATGCCTTTGGAACCTCCTCACCCTCAAACGATTGGCCATTAGAATCCGTAATGGCATCAATCCTGCTTCTATGATTTCTACACTACAAAGACTTATGAAAAAAAGCTGTATTGGAATCACCAGCTCTAAGCCATTCAACCTTTGATTTTTGTTTTAAAAAACGCTCCTCATCCAAGCTAGCTTCCTGAAAATCTCGAACAAGCTGAGCTTCTAACGTCCGAAGGTCAGGATCAGACGGGTTCTGATCAATATTCGATTGAACTGCATCCAACCGTATTCGCAGATCACTAACTCTTTTATGCACATTACCTTGCTTTGATAATAATACACGAAGAGGCGACTTCAGCATCCTAAGCTTTTTTACCAACCGAAATTGGTGAACCCCATTGATACGCACCTCCCAATTCTTTTCGACAATCTGAAGAAACTCCGGTTTATGCACTAAGAAATTTGCAAACTTGAAAGCTTTTGGCTTCACTCTAGCCGCTACTGGGATAGTAAGAACCCCTGGACAGTGATCCGAAATTCTAGATGGCTTGAAAACAGCATAAGAGTTTCGAAATTCATCCACAAATTGTGTATTCCCCATCACCCGATCAATCTTTTTAAGTAACCCTACACCCTTTTTTGGTTTCTGAGACCACGTAAAATGAAGCCCCGTTCTGTTAACATCAAAAACCTCCATACCAGCAACACACTCCTGAAAATCACGCATACCTGTGGTGATAGCAGATCCTCCCATAGATTTATCCTCCATGTTTAGAGCAGAATTGAAGTCACCCATAATCACCTAGGGTCTGTTACAAACAAACAACTTATGCATAGATAATTGACTCCACAACTCCCTTCTAGAAATATAATAATTCGCCGCATAAACAATGGAACAAAACAAGACCCGTTTATCCGATTTAAAGAAAATTTGAACATGAATAACCTGGGCCATCTGGGATAAAACCATGACATCAAATATTTCTGGATTCCAGCCAATAATAATACGAGTTCCTTTATCACAAACACCCCCATTCGAAGTCCACTCCCAATGACGAAAGACATTATTACAGACTTTATCAAGCCTACTAATCCATGTGAGATTCTAGAATAGCACAAAAACTCAAACTATTATCTTTAACTATCTGGCGAACCTCAGATTGTTTGAGAGGCCATGAGTTGACCAACACACCAGCATCTTTAGGGAATCACATGAATCGACCGCATTTATGGACAACATTTTGAATCCTGAGTGGCATTTGTATCTTAGCACTCCTGAGGGAGGGGCCACTCCGCTCAAAGTCTTGTTAAATGTAATTTTCTGGGTTTGAGAGGTACCTTTTGGGCATATAATCAACAAAGTAGGGATGTACGTGGATCTCGCTAAGACCCGTCTTGGTTGGAAACTGATCGACACCAAAGAGTCCTACGTGGATACAACGATTTCTTGGTCTTACTTGATGCTATCACAGGTAAATCACAGGATTTGCGAAGGCCACGCAGCTTAAATTTCTCTAACACAGTAGGGTGCTGTGTTCGTGAAAGACAGTACAGGAGGACGTCCTTTCAGATGCGGGTGATTGAGTGGTATATCCTTATGGTCCGAATTAGCATCCCAGCTGCACAACGACGCAACACGAGAGAGTGATGACATACGTGTTGGAGTTACAAGAGGAACTGCGCGACACACACGACTGACAGTGAAAACCGTGGCTTTGGGATTTTGGGATGGAGGCATCACTTAGACGGTACCAGATGCATTATTTAGACCGATCACAAGGGCCTCCCGTGTACTTTGGCTTAAACAGAACTAAATCAGTTAATGGCATCGCTGGAGGAAACTTTAGGATGATTACCACTGTGAAACTTGAATGTACACGAGCCTTGTAGCTCATTACCGACTCTAACTTACCTGATTAGACACGCTCTGTTCAAACTGGAGAAACGAAGGAAGAGGATTTTTAAATTGAACCCATGCGGGGTATGGAGAAGCAACCTTTGACAGGTCGGACGATACTCGTTACCTCATAGAACGAATGTGGACCTCACTATATGACTACTGTAGAGAACTCGTGTTGAGCAAGCACATCGACCTTGATAGTCTAGTCATCCGGGTTGTTGGTGAGAGATACTAGGATCTAAATCCTTGTACTGGTAATCGGGCACGAAAGCCCACCTAGCCAAGTATGGGAATGATGTTTGACTTGTGGGAAAGTCAAAGTGAAGTGTTAACAACCAGAAACACCTATATCAAAAGCGAAAACAGGCTGCCATGGATTCGGTCGCTAGCCTACTACAACTCGAAACGGAAACAATATCAACTGGATAATCGTTGATTGTCTCAAGTAACCAGCACACTGCTAACCAGCAAGAAAACGGATAAGTTTTCTACACTTGCAGTTATCTACCTGAAAGAAGTGGTTTCGAGGCACGGGGTGCCAACCTCCATTATTTCCGATCGTGATGCGCGTTTTACTTCTGAACTGTGACAAGCAATGCACAAGTCCTTTGGCTCACGTTTAGACATGAGCGTCGCTTATCATCCACAGACGGATGGGCAGTCTGAAGACATGCTTAGGGCATGTGTGATTGATTTTGGTAACGGCTGGGAAAAACATCTACCGTTAGTAGAATTTTCGTATAATAACAGCTACCACACCAGTATTCAGGCCGCTCCGTTTGAGGCATTGTACGGACATAAATGTCGATCACCTCTTTGTTGGGCAGAAGTTGGGGACAGCCAAATCACTGGTCTAGAACTTGTAGTAGATACAACAGAAAAGATTGCTCAGATACGGCAACGCATGATGGCAGCTCGTGACCGTCAGAAAAGCTACGCTGATAAGCGTAGGAAACCACTCGAGTTCCAGGTTGGGGATCGAGTGCTATTCAAAGTCTCACCTTGGAAAGATGTTGTTCGATTTGGTAATCGAGGCAAACTTAACCCGCGATACGTCGGACCGTTCGAAATCATTGAGAAAATAGGCAAGGTGGCCTACAAACTAAACCTACCCGCAGAACTCAGTGGAGTTCACAACGTTTTCAACGTGTCAAATCTGAAGAAGTGTCTGTCAGATGAGACCCTCATAGTTCCCCTCAAGGAGCTCACTATCGCCGATCAGCTGCGATTCTTCGAGGAACCAGTAGAGATTACTGATCGAGACGTTAAGATTCTCAAGCATACCAGAATACCTCTTGTTCGAGTTCGTTGGAACTCCCGTCGTGGCCCAGAGTTCACCTGGGAACGAGAAGATCAAATGAAACTCAAGTATCCCCGGTTGTTCGGGAACAGTGCAACCACTACTGAGGCTGAAGGTACTGCGGAATTTCAGGACGAAATTCCAAACCAACGGGGGGATGATGTGACACCCCAGGAAAACCAGGAAACAACGCAACACAACTAGCTTCCTCAGTAACCACCTGCTAAATTTCGGGACGAAATTTCTTTCAAGTTGGGGATGATGTGACAACTCGCATTTTAGAGCCTTTTGTCGTACTTGGATGTAACCTATACGAACTTTATGTGACTAGTTAATGTATTAATTTATATTGAACGGTTATGAGCATTTATACGTGATATGTGAAACTTGTTAAATATAAGACTCGTATTCCTTGTATCTGGGTCGAATATGCTTGGGCCGCTTACATCACAAGTACGTTCGGCATACACATGTTCATTTTTTGGCCGGGTATTATAGTTACACATGTTATCTCAGGGCCGAGCACACAAGCACAAGCTCGAGTACACAAGCCTAAACACCCTTGTTGTTTATATTTTGGTCGGCAGCCCATTGAGAGCCCATTAGGGAGCCAGATACACCCCCCTCATGCGTATACATTCTTATCTAGGGTTGGAATCCTCATATTTTTGCAAACTAAAACAAACTCTAAATCCTCTTTACCCTCATACGCACGGCTGGTTCTCTCATCACCCTTGGGGTTTTGTCTTGTCACTAGAAGTCTGTTGATCTTGGCACCTCGGGTTTACCCCAAACACGGTTAGTACCATGTTATAATGTTTATAGTTCGGGTTTGGTTAGTTGTTTGGTTGATTGTGAATAGCAAGATAATAACCAATAGTTTTAAACGCATGAATAATAGGATTTGATTTCATGAATGTATTGATGTTATGTTTTGTATTTATGAATGCAATCTTGATAAAACTGACATCAGCCCATGTGAACATTTCAGTAATACATATCATAGATTACAAATTGTCCAATCATTCAATCGGCCCAATTAGAATGAACCGATATTTAATGTAGTCGGCTCATTATATCTAGTGGCCATGTGCTGCATGTGACAATTTTTGAGAGGATTGCATGATGCCGCTAGGTTAATACCTCCGTGATATAAAACTGATTACTCGATGTCAAGGAGCCGTTAGGCTAGTTAACCTGAATTGTGCATTGTATGTTAAAACATGATTTAATGAGATAAATATGTGGTAGATTGATGAGGATGCAGATTGTTATGTTATTGTATATTTGTTAAAGCGTGATGTATATTGTGAATAAGATCCATGGATGACTAACAAAGTATGCGACTACGGCTTAGGGTTTTGACGTTTAGAAGTTGTAAGTGGGTCATACGAACAACTAAGTCATGTATTCGGTGATAGATAACACGTGATAAAATAACTGATGTTAGTTAAATGTTGATATAATTGTTTATATGATAAGGGTGTTGACATAGGGTAATATATAAACTGTATGGTTTAAGGGGTAGTAATTGAAGGAAATAACTTCATAAAATTTGGAGATGTATTACACTCTTTAATTGGGCTTGCATGCTAATCGTATGGGTATACATGTTGATTGGGCTTTACTGGCTAAACGGGCTTTACATATTTTGATCATTTGGGTTACATTAGCGAAGGGTTTATACGTCGATTTAGATTGGGGCCGCGCATATGAATGTGGGTCGTGTCTTTTGAATGGACCTTGTTTACGTGAATGAGGTGTGACATGTTAACCGTTATGACTTCTACAATATGTGTGCTACTTGTACTTTACCTGTGTCGTATGTGATTTCTATGCGTACAAAGACTGATTGTCGTATGATAACCACATTAGGACTGGTTGATTGAGTTGGATCATACGTAACTAATCTTACCGAGCAAACCAAGGTGAGTTCACACTCCTAAGGCATGGGATTCCCGGTGGGTTGGGAATGGGATTGAATAACTACTCGTACTATCATTACTATTAAACTACTTTTCACTGTCCTCGGGTTGGAAAGGGCACGTACGTAAAACCTACGTACACTCATACTTACTACTGTCCTCGGATTGAAGGGCACGTACGTAAAACCTACGTACACTCATACTTGCTACGGTCCTTGGATTAAGAAGGGCACGTACGGATACGACTAGTCTAGTAACATACAACATGGGAAGCCCCCACTAATCATCGTAAATATGTTTGGGAAACTGCGATACGGATTAATACGATACAACATGGGAAGCCCCCACTAATCATCGCAAACATGTTTGGGAAACCGCGATACAGATTAATACAGTACATGGTTTACGAAATAAACATATGATTTACGAACACTTTAACTAAACAACCAACTGTGAACTCGCTCAACTTTGTTGTTGACTCGTTGTTACATGCCTTGCAGGCCTTTAGGTGCTAATCAATGGAACTTGTTGTTTGGGAAGCTGGAGTGGTCATGGGTCGAGTTACATGGAAACGCAACACAAGACTAAGAGCTATCACATGTGGTTTATAAACACTTAACGAACTATATATGCTTCCGCTGTAAACTGTGATATATTGTAACGTTGTAACCCTTATTGTTAATAAAAGAAAGTTTTATTTAATATACTCATGAGTTCAATGTGATTTGGTGGCTAAGATCCTGGTCAGTCACGCCTCCAAGCGGTGGTACTCCGCATGTGGATTTTGGGGGTGTGACAACTAAGTTATCATGCTCAACCAAGTTAACATATTTTAACGGGGATAATAAACTTAACAGAATTAACATACTTAACAGGAATAATAAACTAACAGAGTGAACATTATTAACTTAACAGAGTTTACTGTATCAAAGCAAATCAACGAAATCACTTTGGACGAAAACCCCAGGCGACGAAATCCAAGGGTTTTCGTCGGGCTTAGAGTGTGACGAAAACACCTAGTGTTTTCGTCCGGTCCTGTGTTTTCGTTGGTCCCTGTGTTTTCGTTGGTCCCTGTGTTTTCGTTAGGTGAGGTAACAGTTGTCACACCCCGACCGCGTAAAACAACAAATCGCGGCGGAAACATCGGGGCGTGTTGCAACAGAATTAATTGTTTCATAACCATGGCATACAAAGTTGTATTTTATTTATAAACAAAGGTGTTACATTGTTTCAAACAGGAAATTTAAAGAGTTCAGAACATAATTAAACATAGTCTATCTTCTTTTAAAGTCTAAGGCACAGGTCCGCCCTAGTATCATGATCAACATCCTATGGAAAAGCACCTGAAAACACATGTGAAAATAGGTACGTCAGCATAAAAATGCCTGTGAGATACATAGGTTTGTGAAAATAGGATTCATGACTTATGTTTAAGAAAAATGTTTAGTCATGAACCTTGTAATTTGCTTTGTCTTGTAAATCATTTGAAAACAATAAGATCAGATGATATGTATAAGTAAATGTCAGGTTAAATAAATAACCATGTAAAAATGTGTTTGTATAAGATAAGTTGTTTGTAAATAAATGTCTTGTGAAAAGTATGTTATTTGTATAAAATGTTCTATGTCTCAAACTGAAATGATTCAAATAACGTTACGCCATATAATACCATACAAACACTTATATATAGGAAGTACCAGCGGCGTATCCACCATGCTTGTATCATATTACACACGCATCGTTACTTAATCACTTAATCAAACCAAACCAAACCAACCAATGTAAGAAGTCTATGTTTAATTCAATTGTCAAATGTATTGAATAATATGTCAAATGTAAATCATGTCAAATGTCTATGTCAAATATCCATGTCAAATGTCTATGTCAAATATCCATGTCAAATGTCTATGTCAAATATCCATGTCAAATGTCTATGTCAAAATGTCATGTATGGCAAGTGAAATGTCTCAAACTAAACCATATGTACAAAAACAAAGTATTGAAGTAAAACTTAGTTTAAATCAAAGCTATGTTTTGTGTAAATGCATGCAACTATTTAATATGAACATTTATGCGGTATTGTGAATATGCATACATCCAAGCCTGGCGACTGTGGTGATAAACCCTTTAAACAAATTAAAGGTCTATCTGTCTTAATGTCAACGAATTCGGTCATTCCTTTCTGTCCCCTTACCCTGGGATGTCCGGAACGGGAGTTGTCAATTCCTATGGTACCACTACCTACTAACGAACGGCATGATCGGTGTTAATGAATGTATTGTCCCATGTAAACAAACCAAATGTCATACCAATATGTAAGCATGTGAAAACAATGCACTAAGTATGTAATCAAATGAACATACATAGCGTGAAATGTCATGTAAAACGATGTACTAAGTAATGCACACAATGGGCACACCTAGCATGAAATGTAATGTAAAACAATGTACTAAGTAATGCACACAATGGGCATACCTAGCATAAAATGTAATGTAAAACAATGTACTAAGTAATGCACACAATGGGCACACCTAGCATGAAATGTAATGTAAAACAATGTACTAAGTAATGCACACAATGGGCACACCTAGCATGAAATGTAATGTAAAACAATGTACCAAGTAATGCACACAATGGGCACACCTAGCATAAGATGTAATGAAATCATGTACTATAATGTACTAACAAACATAGCAGTATATGATGTGAAAAACAGGAAAGCATGAAAGTAACAAGTAGGCACATGTGTTCCACCCCAAAACAGTTTGGAAAACAGTAAAAGAGGGGTCTATGTACTCACATAAACACCTTGAAAACATTTAAAAGAGGGGGTTCTATGTACTCACTTGAGATTGCTCAGATGTCTAAAGATAATCACCAAGTAATGCTATAGATCTCGGAATCAAACGGCACCTAATATACCTTAATCGGATGATTGGATAGAATGAGGTTTCGTAAACCAAACGAGTGTAGAGACTCGTGTCATTTAGTTTAACAAAGCCTACATGCTAAATGAAACTTAACATAATCGTTTACGACCCATTACGACCCGTTTAGGAAGCTTATGCTACTTTAACGTGTCGTGCGCGTGAAACGCGTTCGGACCGCCTAACTAGCCCTATGACAAGTGTTATATGCCTATACATGTTACATAATCAGTTATGTGACAAAGGTTTAGGTTACATATGCTTAATTACCAATTATACATGAAAAGGGTATTCTGGTAATTTACCTAAGGCATATAAACTACCTATCATACAACTACTTAAACGATGTGACCATAGGGTATAACCTCGGAAGGTTATTCCCTACCTACTATGGTCACCTAATGTGTTTGGTCGGATCCTAATGATCGACCAAACTGGGTCGGGTTCGAAGGTATAGGCGATTTATTAGATCGCCTACCCTACGACCCTAGACAACGTGGTAACCAGTGGGCATAGTCCCAAAGGACTATGACCAACGTGATTACACTCACGTTGCGAAGTTCAAACGAACTTCGCATTGACCATTACTGGTCAACGCTGAAAGTCAAACAAAGTTTGACTTTCTGACTCGAAAAGCAGTAAAAATAAGGAAAAGAACGAAAGAATACTTACGAAGGGTCCCCGAATGCTAAACTCGATTCGAAAATCTCAGGTATGAAACTAATGTTTCAACTTAGAGTTTCTCAAATCAAATTTCTAGTGATTATGAACAAAGGGGGGTGGGGTATTTATAGTTTTCGGTGAACCGTTGAGATCGTTTCATGGAAAACGTGCCATGATCCAATCCGTACACTTGTTGCAAGGTTATGGAAGCTTAATTCCATCCTTATCTAGTGACTAAGCAAGTGAAAACATGTGGTGGAGGATCAAATGGCTGCAACTTGTGAGAAAATGCATTTAATCTGGTCAGAAGGTGGGAAGCGGCCCGCTTTAGGATCAGCCAAACACAATGCGGGCCGCCTGAGTATGTCAGATCAGAAACAACTTTCAAAAATGACAGTTTAGGTCCCTGCACGTGTTTAAGGCCATTTCCGACACTTCTAAGGCCCGTAAAGCAAAGTTTAAGGCCCTAAAATGTTGCCTAAACATTGTGGACATGAAACATGTTCAAAAATATGTCGGATGATGGTTCGTTTGGTCGTACGAACGCGATGTTCGCTTAATTACGACGGAATGCGCATAAGCGCGAAAAACGATCCAAATGACGCAACGAATGGATTTTTCTTAAGGCGAACACTAAAATATAATGTAGTCATGCTTTCATAAATTTTTGGATGTCCGGATGTATTCAGAACGTAAGTTATGCGCGAAAATGCAAACTTGTGCACTTTTTGACACTTTTAGTCCCTGAATGACCCAAAAGTTTATTTTAGCACACCGAACCCCTCAAAGCCTATTTCTAAGCTATGTAAAGGATATTTAAGGTGTGTTTAACTTATGGTTATGTTCCAGAATGTTCGTTACAGTTCAAATTGACATACTTTCGCAGTTTGTCATATTTAGTCCCTGTAAGCGAATTAACTTGTTTTTGCCATACCAAAGCCTTCAAAACTTATTTCTAAGTTATGTAAAGGTTATTTAAGGTATGTTGAGTATATGTTGATGTTCTGGAGTATTTCTCGCATTAAACTGAGTACGTTTACGCACTAGTTTGCGTATAACTCTCCAGAAAGCGATGTAGAGTTTGAAATTGAACAAAAGTCAAAACATGAAAAATGTAAAACATAACAAAACAAACATTGTGATCAAATAACATTGATTTATTGATAATAGAACTGTTAATAGTGATTACAAGCACAGTTGTTACAGTCTCCCCTACTTGTGGAAATTTCGTCCCGAAATTTATTTAGAGGAAACTCGTGGAAAAAGATGTGGATATTTCGCTTTCATTTGATCTTCGCGTTCCCAAGTAAACTCAGGTCCACGTTTAGCTTCCCAGCAAACTTTGACCAAAGGAATGCGCTTGCGTTTAAGCCACTTGACTTCACGTTCCATGATTTCCACTGGTTTCTCAACAAATTTCAGTGTTTTGCCAACACGAATTTCGTCAAGCGGTATGGAGAAGTTCTCATCAGCTGAACACTTCTTGAGATTGGACACGTGAAAAGTTGGATGAACATTTCCAAGTTCAGGAGGTAACTCAAGTCTGTAGGCTACCTTTCCGATTCTTTCGACGATCTTGAATGGTCCAACGTATCTAGGTGCAAGTTTTCCTTTCTTTCCAAATCTGATCACACCTTTCCAAGGTGAGACCTTAAGTAATACTCGATCACCGACTTGAAATTCCAAGGCTTTGCGTTTTGGGTCCGCGTAAATCTTCTGACGGCTTCTAGCTGCCTGAAGGTTATCACGAACTTTCTTGACCTTGTCAGTTGTCTCTAAAATGAGGGCAGGTCCAGTAAGTTGAGCCTCGCCAATCTCATTCCAGCAGACTGGTGAACGACATTTTCGACCATAGAGAGCTTCGAAAGGAGCCATTTTGATGCTAGTGTGATAACTGTTGTTGTAGGAGAATTCAATCAATTTCAGATGTGAATCCCAGCTACCACCAAAATCGATCACACAAGCTCTTAGCATATCCTCCAGAGTCTGGATTGTTCTCTCAGATTGACCATCCGTTTGCGGATGATAAGCTGTGCTTAGATTAAGTTGGGTCCCCATGGCAGATTGCATGGTTCTCCAAAAATGAGAAATGAAACGAGCATCTCTGTCAGAAATGATGTTCAACGGAACACCATGTCGAGCTACTATTTCATCTACATAGATTTGAGCAAGTCTGTCAGTAGGAAAATCCTCACGGATTGGCAAGAAATGTGCTGACTTTGTAAGACGATCAACGACTACCCAGATGGCATCATGACCTTTCTTTGTGCGCGGGAGTTTGGTAACAAGATCCATAGTAATGTTTTCCCATTTCCAAACTGGGATCTCTGGTTGCTCCAATAATCCCGAAGGACGCTGATGTTCAGCCTTAACCTTTAGACAAGTAAGGCATTTGGATACGTATAAGGCAATGTCTTTCTTCATACCAGGCCACCAATAATGAATACGAAGATCCTTATACATTTTATCTGAGCCCGGATGAATAGAATAACGAGACTTATGGGCTTCATCCATAAGCAAGGTACGAAGATCATCCTGGCTTGGGACCCACAAACGGTCCATGAAGTAATATGATCCATTGTCCTTCAATTCCAGAGCAGGTGTTATGTGATAGGGAAATTCCTTATCCATTAATCCTTGTGAAACACAAGATTGTTGAGCTTGAGAAATGCGTGCTTGAATATCGGATCGAGCTTGAATAACAGATTGAACACGTACACAATGAAGCTTAGTACGTTCCTTACGACTCAATGCATCAGCTACGACATTCGCCTTACCAGGATGGTAGCGAATTTCGCAGTCATAGTCGTTTAATAGCTCAACCCAACGTCGCTGTCTCATGTTGAGTTCTTTCTGGTTGAAGATATGCTGAAGACTTTTGTGGTCTGTGAAAACCACACATTTTGTACCGTACAAATAGTGTCTCCAGATCTTGAGAGCAAAGACAACTGCACCTAACTCAAGATCATGAGTGGTGTAGTTCTTCTCATGTATCTTCAATTGTCTTGATGCATAGGCTATGACTTTGTTCCTTTGCATCAGAACACAGCCAAGACCCAATTTAGATGCATCACAATACACGACAAAATCATCATCACCCTCAGGCAATGATAGAACAGGCGCATCGCAAAGCTTCTGCTTCAGGTGTTGAAAAGCTTCCTCTTGTTTGAATCCCCAATAAAATGGCATTTTCTTCTGAGTTAGAGCAGTTAGAGGAACTGCAATCTTTGAGAAGTTTTCTATGAAGCGGCGATAATAACCCGCTAGACCAAGAAAAGAACGAACTTCAGTAGGAGTAGTAGGTGTATCCCAATCCTTAATCGCACTGATCTTGGAGGGATCTACATGAATACCTCGTTCGTTGATAACATGCCCCAAAAATTGAACTTCTTTAAGCCAAAATTCGCACTTGGAGAATTTTGCGAAAAGTTGTTCTTTCTTTAGGAGTTCAAGAGTAAGACGAAGATGTTGCTCGTGATCAGCTCGCATCTTAGAGTAAATCAAGATATCGTCAATAAAAAAAAATGACGAACTGATCCAAATAAGGTTTGCAGACCCTATTCATTAAGTCCATGAAAACAGCCGGAGCATTAGTCAAACCGAATGGCATGACTGTGAATTCATAATGCCCATAACGAGTACGGAACGCTGTCTTCGGAATGTCTTCTTCTTGCACCCGAAGTTGATGATATCCGGAACGCAGATCAATCTTCGAAAAATAAGAAGCGCCTTGTAACTGATCAAAGAGATCGTCTATGCGAGGTAGAGGATATCGATTCTTGATGGTAAGCTTGTTAAGCTCACGATAATCGATACACATCCTAAAGGATCCATCCTTCTTCTTGACAAAAAGAACGGGAGCACCCCAAGGTGAAAAACTAGGACGTATAAAACCTTTGTCAGAGAGCTCCTGAAGCTGTTTGGACAACTCTTGCATCTCAGACGGTGCAAGACGATATGGAGCTCTGGCAATGGGATTTGCACCAGGTACGAGATCAATACGGAACTCGACTTGGCGTACTGGAGGTAGACCAGGTAAATCTTCAGGGAACACTTCAGAATAATCCCGAACGACAGGAATATCTGAAATAGACTTACCCTTGCCTTTATCTTCTGTAACATGTGCTAAGAAAGCCACATAGTTCTTCTGCAGATACTTCCGAGCTTTAAAACAAGACATGAGTTTGAGACCACTGGTAGGCTTCTCACCTTGAACCTGCAGGATCTCGCCTGTCGAAAGCGGCACACGAACAATCTTCTTAGAACAAACTATCTCTGCGTGATGCTTGGATAACCAATCCATTCCCACAATGACGTCGAAGCTTCCAAGTTGCATAGGCGCGAGGTCAATAGGAAAAAGATGGTCGTTAAGATTCAACTGGCAGTTGCGAAGAACATAATCAAGAACAATGGGTTCACCACTAGCAACTTCTACTGTCAAAGATTTGCCTAGTTTCGTTCTAGACACTCGAAGCATTGGTTCAAAGGACAAAGACACGAAACTCTTATCGGCACCAGAATCGAAAAGAACAGATGCAGGCTGATTATTAATAAAGAACGTACCGTTCACCACATTATTGTCAGCCTGTGCCTCTTGGGCATTCATGTTAAAAACTCGGCCTCGAGCCGGAGCCGGATTCTGGTTCTGGTTCTGGTTCTGGTTTGCTAGTCTTGGGCACCGATTTCTGTAGTGGGTCAGATCCCCACAATTGTAACAAGCACCAGGTGGGTATTGTGGTCTTGCAGCTTGACCCTGTTGCTGAGCAACTTGTTGAGCCGGGTTCTGAACCGCGGGATTCTGAGCAGATCGACAAACATTGGCGAGATGGCCTGATTTCCCACAGTTAGTACAGAAACGGCATGGAAATTGCGGCTGGTGGTGACTGTTGCATCTATTGCACAAAGGTGCATTCCCTGTATAGGGTTTCTTTGCTGGAAGCTGTGCGGGTTGGTTGAGAGCTGCCTGATTAGCTTGGGCAGTGATAGCAAAATTTTGGGAAGCCTTACGCTTCCTTGACCTCTTCGAAGAACCAGAGTTCTTTCCATTCAAGTTTTGACCTTTCTTGCTATCTTCCTTGTCAGCCGACTGCTTCTTGCCCTTGTCACCCTTCCGGTGTAACTTGTTCTTCCGGACCTGCGACTCAGTCAGCGTCGCTGATAACTCGATCGCCTGACGAAGTGTGGCAGGTTCACTACCAGTAAGAATGTCTTGTACCGAGTCAGGTAGGCCGTCGATGTATCTTTCGATAGCCTTGTCAAGTGGGGTAACCATAGTTGGGCAAAGCAAACTCAACTCTTCAAACCGATCAGTATAAGCCCTATGCTCACCACTATCTTGCTTCAAAACATCAAACTCTTTCTCCAACGCTCGCTGCTCATGACGAGGACAGAATTCCCTCATCATAAGGGCTCTAAGTTCAGCCCATGTCTGTGCGAGAGCAACTTCTGCACCTTGGTCCCTCATAACCCCGTTCCACCATGTCAAAGCCCTCTTCTGAAATACGCTCGAAGCAAACTCGACCTTGCGATTTTCGAGACACTGTACGTGGCGAAAAGTATTCTCTATGCTCTCAAACCACTGAAGAAGCCCAGTTGCCCCTTCAGAACCACTAAACTTGAGTGGTTTAGCCTGATTAAAATCCTTGTATTTGCACGGACCATTGTTGTTGTTGTTGGCTTGTTGCCATTGAGCAAAGAGATTTGGGAATTGAGCAGCCATCTGCTGCGCAATAATTTCTGCCAGCTCGGCAGTTGCTATCTGATTTTCGCGTCGAGGAGGCATTCTAAAAGAGGAAAACATGAAAGGAAACGAGTGAGATGATTGGATGAAGTGAATGAGATGAAACAAAATCAACAAAAGCAAAGATGGTGGTCATTCGTCCGTATCACAAAGCAAACAAACGACACACAGTGACTAATCAAAGTAAATGGGTCAAAAATAATGTATAATGAAGTCATGCTCGCCTATAAGTGAACACTCACTCCAAGAATTCCCAGGTAAGCACAACTGGTCTCGCGTCTGGTTGAGATGTATACGAAGTGCTTGCCTAGACAGAAAACCCAGAATACAGGCATTCACCCTTCCAGTTTGCACATGTTCACATTATTTAAAACCCAAAACGTTTGACGGGATTTTTGAAAATTAGAAGGCACAAGGCCAAAAACCAATACTGAAAAGGGTTCAAAACCATATAACAGAGGGTTCAAAACCTTGTAATAAATCATTCAAAAACAGATGATTGTTTTTCAAAAATCGATTCGGAAAATTTGGTTCTTGTTTTGATAATCACCTAAGGATAGGTGATATACATGTTTTAAGATCTAAACACAAGATAACTCGTGTTAGGTTCCTAGAAAAGTTATAGTTTAGGTCAAAGCATTACTAATAACCTAATTCCCTATAACCATTGGCTCTGATACCAACTCTTCTGTCACACCCCGACCGCGTAAAACAACAAATCGCGGCGGAAACATCGGGGCGTGTTGCAACAGAATTAATTGTTTCATAACCATGGCATACAAAGTTGTATTTTATTTATAAACAAAGGTGTTACATTGTTTCAAACAGGAAATTTAAAGAGTTCAGAACATAATTAAACATAGTCTATCTTCTTTTAAAGTCTAAGGCACAGGTCCGCCCTAGTATCATGATCAACATCCTATGGAAAAGCACCTGAAAACACATGTGAAAATAGGTACGTCAGCATAAAAATGCCTGTGAGATACATAGGTTTGTGAAAATAGGATTCATGACTTATGTTTAAGAAAAATGTTTAGTCATGAACCTTGTAATTTGCTTTGTCTTGTAAATCATTTGAAAACAATAAGATCAGATGATATGTATAAGTAAATGTCAGGTTAAATAAATAACCATGTAAAAATGTGTTTGTATAAGATAAGTTGTTTGTAAATAAATGTCTTGTGAAAAGTATGTTATTTGTATAAAATGTTCTATGTCTCAAACTGAAATGATTCAAATAACGTTACGCCATATAATACCATACAAACACTTATATATAGGAAGTACCAGCGGCGTATCCACCATGCTTGTATCATATTACACACGCATCGTTACTTAATCACTTAATCAAACCAAACCAACCAATGTAAGAAGTCTATGTTTAATTCAATTGTCAAATGTATTGAATAATATGTCAAATGTAAATCATGTCAAATGTCTATGTCAAATATCCATGTCAAATGTCTATGTCAAATATCCATGTCAAATGTCTATGTCAAATATCCATGTCAAATGTCTATGTCAAAATGTCATGTATGGCAAGTGAAATGTCTCAAACTAAACCATATGTACAAAAACAAAGTATTGAAGTAAAACTTAGTTTAAATCAAAGCTATGTTTTGTGTAAATGCATGCAACTATTTAATATGAACATTTATGCGGTATTGTGAATATGCATACATCCAAGCCTGGCGACTGTGGTGATAAACCCTTTAAACAAATTAAAGGTCTATCTGTCTTAATGTCAACGAATTCGGTCATTCCTTTCTGTCCCCTTACCCTGGGATGTCCGGAACGGGAGTTGTCAATTCCTATGGTACCACTACCTACTAACGAACGGCATGATCGGTGTTAATGAATGTATTGTCCCATGTAAACAAACCAAATGTCATACCAATATGTAAGCATGTGAAAACAATGCACTAAGTATGTAATCAAATGAACATACATAGCGTGAAATGTCATGTAAAACGATGTACTAAGTAATGCACACAATGGGCACACCTAGCATGAAATGTAATGTAAAACAATGTACTAAGTAATGCACACAATGGGCATACCTAGCATAAAATGTAATGTAAAACAATGTACTAAGTAATGCACACAATGGGCACACCTAGCATGAAATGTAATGTAAAACAATGTACTAAGTAATGCACACAATGGGCACACCTAGCATGAAATGTAATGTAAAACAATGTACCAAGTAATGCACACAATGGGCACACCTAGCATAAGATGTAATGAAATCATGTACTATAATGTACTAACAAACATAGCAGTATATGATGTGAAAAACAGGAAAGCATGAAAGTAACAAGTAGGCACATGTGTTCCACCCCAAAACAGTTTGGAAAACAGTAAAAGAGGGGTCTATGTACTCACATAAACACCTTGAAAACATTTAAAAGAGGGGGTTCTATGTACTCACTTGAGATTGCTCAGATGTCTAAAGATAATCACCAAGTAATGCTATAGATCTCGGAATCAAACGGCACCTAATATACCTTAATCGGATGATTGGATAGAATGAGGTTTCGTAAACCAAACGAGTGTAGAGACTCGTGTCATTTAGTTTAACAAAGCCTACATGCTAAATGAAACTTAACATAATCGTTTACGACCCATTACGACCCGTTTAGGAAGCTTATGCTACTTTAACGTGTCGTGCGCGTGAAACGCGTTCGGACCGCCTAACTAGCCCTATGACAAGTGTTATATGCCTATACATGTTACATAATCAGTTATGTGACAAAGGTTTAGGTTACATATGCTTAATTACCAATTATACATGAAAAGGGTATTCTGGTAATTTACCTAAGGCATATAAACTACCTATCATACAACTACTTAAACGATGTGACCATAGGGTATAACCTCGGAAGGTTATTCCCTACCTACTATGGTCACCTAATGTGTTTGGTCGGATCCTAATGATTGACCAAACTGGGTCGGGTTCGAAGGTATAGGCGATTTATTAGATCGCCTACCCTACGACCCTAGACAACGTGGTAACCAGTGGGCATAGTCCCAAAGGACTATGACCAACGTGATTACACTCACGTTGCGAAGTTCAAACGAACTTCGCATTGACCATTACTGGTCAACGCTGAAAGTCAAACAAAGTTTGACTTTCTGACTCGAAAAGCAGTAAAAATAAGGAAAAGAACGAAAGAATACTTACGAAGGGTCCCCGAATGCTAAACTCGATTCGAAAATCTCAGGTATGAAACTAATGTTTCAACTTAGAGTTTCTCAAATCAAATTTCTAGTGATTATGAACAAAGGGGGGTGGGGTATTTATAGTTTTCGGTGAACCGTTGAGATCGTTTCATGGAAAACGTGCCATGATCCAATCCGTACACTTGTTGCAAGGTTATGGAAGCTTAATTCCATCCTTATCTAGTGACTAAGCAAGTGAAAACATGTGGTGGAGGATCAAATGGCTGCAACTTGTGAGAAAATGCATTTAATCTGGTCAGAAGGTGGGAAGCGGCCCGCTTTAGGATCAGCCAAACACAATGCGGGCCGCCTGAGCATGTCAGATCAGAAACAACTTTCAAAAATGACAGTTTAGGTCCCTGCACGTGTTTAAGGCCATTTCCGACACTTCTAAGGCCCGTAAAGCGAAGTTTAAGGCCCTAAAATGTTGCCTAAACATTGTGGACATGAAACATGTTCAAAAATATGTCGGATGATGGTTCGTTTGGTCGTACGAACGCGATGTTCGCTTAATTACGACGGAATGCGCATAAGCGCGAAAAACGATCCAAATGACGCAACGAATGGATTTTTCTTAAGGCGAACACTAAAATATAATGTAGTCATGCTTTCATAAATTTTTGGATGTCCGGATGTATTCAGAACGTAAGTTATGCGCGAAAATGCAAACTTGTGCACTTTTTGACACTTTTAGTCCCTGAATGACCCAAAAGTTTATTTTAGCACACCGAACCCCTCAAAGCCTATTTCTAAGCTATGTAAAGGATATTTAAGGTGTGTTTAACTTATGGTTATGTTCCAGAATGTTCGTTACAGTTCAAATTGACATACTTTCGCAGTTTGTCATATTTAGTCCCTGTAAGCGAATTAACTTGTTTTTGCCATACCAAAGCCTTCAAAACTTATTTCTAAGTTATGTAAAGGTTATTTAAGGTATGTTGAGTATATGTTGATGTTCCGGAGTATTTCTCGCATTAAACTGAGTACGTTTACGCACTAGTTTGCGTATAACTCTCCAGAAAGCGATGTAGAGTTTGAAATTGAACAAAAGTCAAAACATGAAAAATGTAAAACATAACAAAACAAACATTGTGATCAAATAACATTGATTTATTGATAATAGAACTGTTAATAGTGATTACAAGCACAGTTGTTACAACAGTTAAGCAAGATCATCTGGTAACCCTACTCATCATCATCGACAACAGTTACACAACCTAAAACTCTAATAATTCGTCTAACAGTTACCTAACTGCATCAAACAATTGCTCAACAAATCAAACCAACAACTATAGCGCCACATCCTAGATTAACAGATTATCATTCAATCATCGATCAATCATTAGCAAGTTGTTGAAGTCATCAAGTATTCATCGTATCTATTAAACATAGAACCCTAATCTGGTAGACATCTATACTCATACTATCAACGTATCCGAATCGTTAAACATCAAATCGAACATGATCAATACGCATAACATAATGTAACTGATCATTCAACAGAGTATAAGAATTCCTAACAAACCCAACAATACAATCCACAACAAAATCACATAACAGTTGGTTCATGGTAACAAACAGATAGTGCATGATGAATTAAATCAATTAACTATTAACAGTAGATCACTAACCCAAACAGGATGCACAACGAATATGTATGAGGCTTCGAGGTCTCAAGAATGTCGTCGGGTACAAAGAAAAGCGAGAGAGAGAGAGGAGATGTGATTAGGGTTTGCCAAATAACAGTTCACGTAAAGGTTGGGAGTTAAAATACTAAAACAGACCATCACTGGGCCAAGGCCCATTCTTGTTTTCGTCGCCCCACTCCCTGATGAAAACACTAAGGTGTTTTCGTTGGGGAGGGGTGATTTCGGGTGGGAGGTGTTTTCGTGGATGGGGGTTGGTTTCGGTCATGGCTCCATTTTGTTGTTCTTAATTACACAAACACATTATCAATACAAAGCATGTTATTAACAATCTATATATATAAAAACACACTATGATGCACACCAAATATAAATATAAAAACAACACTTAGTGAACAGTTGTTAAATCAAATAGAGACCTTGAAAACTCGGGTTGTCACATTATCCCCAACTTGAAAGAAATTTCGTCCCGAAATTTAGCACGTGGTTACTGAGGAAGCTAGTTGTGTTGTGTTGTTTCCTGGTTTTCCTGGGGTGTCACACTCTTCATTCGAAACTAATGAATGTCAGGTCGGGGCTTTCTGCCTTGTTATCAAAAAGGGGGTTGGGTAAAGCAAATTCCCTCCTTGGACGAGCACGGGCTTAGTCAAGTAGAACCGGGTGTTGGACTGTGTATGCCCAAGACACATATTAAATTGATGTGGCTAGTACATTATGATCCAAGTCGGGTCATACCCAATAACAAGCTAGACAAAAAACCTACAATATTTATTTATGATATGATCAAACAAATAAATATTAACACTTAGAATATTTAGAAATTGGTTTTCTAAATAATTGCACTTGAGAAACAAATAAATTATATGGATAATTTATTTTGAGAGAATATTTATTTTGTTATTTAATGGGTTAAATAACATTATAAAAGTTGTGATTTGTTGCATAAAATCTTATAAAGATGTCATGTAATGTTTTATAAAAGTTATAAAACTAAACAAAAGACATAATAAAATTTAAAGGAATTTTTTCATTGGATGAGAATGGAGGCTCCATGTGGCCGTCCATATGGGGGAGTTCCAAGGTGGTTTCCACCACTAAAATTACATGCATTTCTTTACAAGATCAAGATATATTTTGAGTTATCTTTTGCAACATTCTCACACACATTTTGACACACACTTTCTCTAGTAAAAATTTCAAGTGCAAGAACTTCTTTTTTTCCTCTCAAATTTTCGGCCATAAGGTGGTTGATTAAGAGGATTTTTTAAGCAAGTTCACAAGTGTAAATCCTAGCAACATAATGTGTTCGTTGGAGGCTTGGGGTATGCAAGCTTGAGGTCTTCTCCTTTGAAGATTTTCATTCAAGAATATCATCATCTTCTTATCACCTTCCTCTTGGAATGGTAGTATTCTAAAACACCCTATGCTTGTATTTTGATAGCATGCATGTCATATATGGATCCGGTTATTGGGTTTTGCATTTAAAATGGTTTTAAATCTTGTAAAGTAACATGTTTTAAATCTTTTTCCGCTGCGTTTTAATTTTATTTGGATAAAATTACTTTGATAAACATGTGAAAAACCCAACAATGGCATCTAGAGCCGCTTATATGAGTGCATGCTTCATCGGATTTAAAATTTTCGGGTTTTCGGGTTTGTAGAAACCCTATGGCCGAAATTTTATCCATGGTTTTCCTTTGTTTTTTCAAGATTTATTTCCTACATGCATAAAGGAATCTTGAAAAAATTATGTTATGTGGATGATTTGTTTTGTTTGGACAAAAACCCACATGGGGAGTGGAAATGGCCGATTGCTTGGTATGACTTATTCCCAGTTCTAATCAATATTCAGGCTCCTATTTTTATTGATAGACAGGATCGGCTCATATGGAAGGATCTAGATGGTAATTTTCGACATTTCTCTTCTTGGGAGGCTTGGAATAATATCCGGCACCGTGAAAACTTAGTACCATGGGTTAATATGGTTTGGTTCAAACATTGCATTCCAAGGCACTCGTTTCATTTGTGGCTTGTCATTAGGAATAAATTGAAGACACAAGATAGATTGTCGGTTTGGGAGGCAGGAAGTGCTACAAATTTAAACCTCATGTGTTGTCCTTTGTGTTGCCGAGATAAAGATTCAAGGAATCATCTATTCTTTGAATGCTCGTTTGCATTGGCGGTTTGGAATAATATAAAGGCTTGGACGAATATGGAAACTGTTAGTGGTACTTGGGCCGAAATTATGTCTTGGATGAATCAGAATTCGAACATGCAGATGCCGGAAAATATTATTAGCAGGTTGGTTCTATCAGCTGCATCTTATTTTGTTTGGCAAGAAAGAAATAATAGGCTATTCGGAAAAAACCAACGTACGGAGATGGTGATTGCTCGTGAGATCATTCGGACGGTTAGACTTCGATTATTGTCATTCAAATTCAAGTGGAGACCAGGTCTTCGAAGGTTACTTGATAAATGGCAGCTTCCCAGTAGTAACATGGCTATTGATCCAGGCTGAGTAGTAGAGTTTTGTTTTGTTTTGTTTTGTTTTGTTTTGTTTTGTTTTGTTTTGTTTTGTTTTGTTTTGTGTTTGTTGCTCTTTTGAGCTGGGTTGTTTAGTTAGTTGTGTTGTTTGGGTCGTTTTGTCTGTTTGGCTGTTTTTGTTATTTCCTTGGTATGCCAAGGTTTTGGTGTGTAACATTTCAGTTGCACAATTTGTGCTTTTTGGTTTATAAAATTCACCGGGGTAACCCTTTACCCAAAAAAAAAAAAAAAAAAAAAAACCCACATTTTTCGGTTTTTTCTTTCTTGACCAAAAATGTAGGTTGCAAAAGGAAACCATTTTTGCTCTTGAATTATATATATGGGAAAAGATCAAGTAGAAGGTTTATTTTGGCTAGGAAGGATAGGAAGCAATAGGATTATGACATGTGGCAAATTTTAAAATAAAGAGAAAGGGTATTTTAGTCAATCTCATTCTTTCTTCTTCCTTCTTCTCCCCAGTTACTTCAAAACCCACCATTTTCAAAACCCACCATCTTCAACCATTTCTTCGCTTTCTATCTCAATAATCACTACATTATAGTGCGATTTTCATCACCAATCAATGATTCAAACACCCGATCAACGTGTTCTTTAGCTTTTTTGAAGAAAACCCAGTTTAATTTCACACAAAATCTTGTTTTTTCCGGTGATTTTGAAGATAATCACTCGATCCATTCGATTCGAGCGCTGATAAGTGTTTCAATCATTCAAAATTCGTCAATTGTTGAAGAAATCACTTCGATCCAGGTAAGAAATTATTTAATTTCATTTTTACGATCTGGGTTTTTGATTTAGTCATTGTGTTTTAAGATCTTGGCGGGGGTCCGGGGGCAACGCCCCTGGTAGCGGGGTCCCAGGGGCGGCAGCCCGTGGCGGGGTCCAAAACTACATTGCGTTTCTGGCCATTGCGTTTTAGAACTAATTAATTTTCTGTAAATTGCCTCTGGAAACTGCATTCGTAAACTGCATTGGTTCAGACAGTTCACAGCACACATAATTCACTGCACAGACAAAACTACATTGCGTTTCTGGCCATTGCGTTTTAGAACTAAAACATTTTTATGTGTTTTCTGGCCATTGCGTTTTAGAAAAACACATTTTTGAAGTGTTTTTGGTGCATTGCGTTTTAGGTGAAACACTTTTTTAGGTGTTTTCTGTCACACCCCGACCACGTGTAACATACAAAACGTGGCGGAAACGTCGGGGAGTGTTGTAACAGAATTAATTGTTTCATAACCATGGCATTCAAAGTTGTATTTTATTTATCAACAAGCGTATTACATTGTCTTAAACTGGAAATAACGAGTTTATAACATAATTAAACTAGTTCTATCTTCACTTTTAGTCTCTAAGGCACAGGTCCGCCCTAGTGTCACGATCATCATCCTACGGAAAAGCTCCTGAAAACACATGTGAAAATAGGTACGTCAGCATAAAATTTCCTGTGAGATACATAGGTTTTGTGAAAACCGAATTCATGACTTATGTTTGAGAAAATGTTTAGTCATGAACCTTGTAAATTGTTTTGTCTTGTAAATCATTTGAAAAACGATAAGATCAGATGATATGTATAAATAAGATCATAAAGTATGGTTAAATAAATAACCAAGTAAAATGAGTTTGTATAAGATAAGTTGTTTTGTAAAACAATGTCTTGTGAAAAGTATGTTATTTGTATAAAATGTCATATGTCCAAATTGAAATGATTTAAATAACGCTACAATATGTAATACCATACAAACACTTATATATAGGAAGTACTAGCGGCGTATCCACCATGCTTGTATCATATTACACATGCCTCGTTACTTAAATCACTTAAACAAACCACCAATGTATAAAGTCTATGTTTAAACCAATAGTCAAAAGTCCTTGTATAAGCCATGTCAAATGTTTATAAGTCCAAAAGTAGTCAAGTAATGTGTAACAAAAGTTATGTATTGTAAGTAAAGCATTGTCACATAGTCCAAATGTAGTAATGTACAAAACAAAGTATTTTGAATATATCAAAAAGTTATGTTTTGCAAAGTAATGCATGTTACATTGATACAAACATTTATGTGGTAAGTTAACGCATACATTCAAGCCTTGAGACAGTCGGATAACCCTTTCAGTCAAGGTTATCAAAAGAAATGTTTTCGGATTCAGTCATTCCTTACATCCAAACAAACCCGGGATGTCAGGAATGGGATTTGTCAAGTCCTATGGTACCAGTACTTACTACCGAGCGGCGTAGCTAATGTTAATGAACGTATAATAGTCTCGTTTGTGCAAACCAAATGTCATAGCAAAAGTGAACATGTTATATGAAAACAATGTACTAAGTATGCTAAGTTAACATACAAAGCAGAAAAGTCATGTAAATCAATGTGCTAGCATGCTATCAGTTAACATACATAGCAGAAATGTAATGTAAAACAATGTACTAAGTATGTACACAATGGACATACATTGCATGAAATGTAATGAAATCATGTATTATAATGTACTAACAAACATAGCAGGTATATGATGTGAAAACAGGAAAGCACGAATGTAACAAGTAGGCACATGTGTTCCACCCTAAAATGTTTGGAAAAACAGTAAAAGAGGGGTCTATGTACTCACTTGAGATTACTCAGTAGTCCTGGAGTGACAACCAAACAATGATAGAGATCACGGAATCAAACGGCACCTAATATAGGTAACTATGTTAATAAACCGGACCTAAATCGGAGGATTTAGATAGAATGAGGGTTCGTAAACCAAACGAGTATAGAGACTCATGTCATATGGTTTAACAAAGCCTACATACTAAATGAAACCTAACATAAGTGCTTACGACCCATTACGACCCGTTTAGGTAGCTTATGCTACTTTAAAGCGTCGTTCGCGTGAAACGCGTTCGGAACGTCTAACTAGTCCTATGACAAATGTTATATGCCTAAATATGTTACATAATCAGTTATGTGACAAAAGTTTAGGTTACATATGCTTAATTACCAATTATACATGAAAAGGGTATTCTGGTAATTTACCTAAGGCATATAAACTACCTATCATACAACTACTTAACGAAGCGACCATAAGGTATAACCTCGGAAGGTTATTCCCTATATACTATGGTCACCTAATGTGTTTGGTCGGATCCTAATGATCGACCAAATGGGTCGGGTTCGAAAGTATAAGCGATTGTTTAGATCGCTTACCTTACGACCCTATATAAGCACTAAACTAAAAGTGACGAGCTAAGCATGCTAAAACATGCTTAACTAAGTTTAGAAAACAGGTTTGGTATCAAAACAAACGGTTTTGATACCCTTAAGTAGTTTGGTTGCAAAATACGCAAGAATACGTATTCTGACCGAAACTACGGCTCGTCACTAAGCCTAGATAACGTGGTAATTAGTAGGTATAGTCACTAGGGACTATAACCATCGTGATCACGCTCACGTTACGAAGTTCAAACGAACTTCGCATCGACCATAAACTGGTCAATGCAGAAAGTCAAACAAAGTTTGACTTTCGGACTCGAAAAGCAATAAAAGAACGAAGGAACACTTACGAAGGGTCCCCGAATGCTAATCTAGATCAAAATAGCTCAGGTATGAAACAAAGGTTTCAACTTAGAGCACAATTGATCAGATTCTAGTGAGAAAAGAAGTGAAATGGGTTGGGTATTTATAGTTTTCGGTCCACCGTTAGGATCGTTTCTTGGAAAAGAGGGAATGATCTAGCCCGTACACTTGTTGCAATGTTGTGGTGACTGATTTTTGGCCACCATAAGAGTTTAACAAGTGGCACTTGACCTTTGGAGAATGTTTAGGGGCAGATAACAGCAGCCAAAAATGATTTGCTGCATCTGGACACTGCTTGCGCACCGTAACAAATAAACCCTTACGGTGCGCAAGGGCCAAGTTTGGCAGATTTACAATTTTGGTCCCTGTTGTGCTATAAGGTCATTTCCGACGCGTTTAAGGCCCGTTAACCCCATTTCAAAGCTCTAAAATGAAGTTAAAGTATAGGGAACTTAAAATGTGCTCAAAAATATCTCGGATGTCGGTTCATTTAGCCGTACGATTGCGTTGTTCGGTTAATTATGACGGAATGCGCATAAGTGCGAAAAACGATCCAAATGGCGTGACGAATGGATTTTTCTTATGCCAACAACAACAAAATTAAATATTTTAGTGCTTACATAAATTTTTGGATGTCCGGATGTATTCAGAACGTGAGTTATGCGCGAAAGTGCAAACTTGTGCACTTTTTGACGCTTTTAGTCCCTGAATGTCCCAAAAGTATATTTTAGCACACCGAACCTCACAAAGCCTATTTCTAAGCTATGTAAAGGATATTTATCGTATGTTTAACTTATGGTCATGTTCCGGAATGTCTGTTACAGTTCAGATTGGCATACTTTCGCAGTTTGTCAAGTTTAGCCCCTGTAAGCGAATTAACTTGTTTTTGCCATACCAAAGCCTTCAAAACTTATTTATAAGTTATGTAAAGGTTATTTAAGGTATGTTAAGTATATGTTGATGTTCCGGAGTATTTTTCGTTTTAAACTGATTACGTTTACGCATCAGTTTGCGTAAAACTCTCCAGAAAGCGATGTAGAGTTTGAAATTACATAAAAGTCAAAACATGAAAAATATAAAACACAATCAAACAAACATTGGGATCAAATAACATTGTTTTATTGATAATAGAACTGTTCATAATGATTACAAGCACGGATGTTACAGTCTCCCCTACTTGTGGAAATTTCGTCCCGAAATTTATTTAGAGGAAACTCGTGGGAAAAGATGCGGATATTTCGCCTTCATTTGATCTTCGCGTTCCCAAGTAAACTCGGGTCCACGTTTAGCTTCCCAGCGAACTTTGACCAAAGGAATGCGCTTGCGTTTTAGCCACTTGACTTCACGTTCCATGATTTCCACTGGCTTTTCAACAAATTTCGGTGTTTTGCCAACACGAATTTCGTCAAGCGGTATGTGGAGGTTCTCATCAGCTAAACACCTCTTGAGATTGGACACGTGAAAAGTTGGATGAACATTTCCAAGTTCAGGAGGTAACTCAAGTCTGTAGGCTACCTTTCCGATTCTTTCGACGATCTTGAATGGTCCAACGTATCTTGGTGCAAGTTTTCCTTTCTTTCCAAATCTGATCACACCTTTCCAAGGTGAGACTTTAAGTAATACTCGATCACCGACTTGAAATTCCAAGGGCTTGCGTTTTGGATCCGCGTAACTCTTTTGACGGCTTCTAGCTGTCTGAAGGTTATCACGAACTTTCTTAATCTTGTCAGTTGTCTCTAAAATGAGGGCAGGTCCAGTAAGTTGAGCCTCGCCGATCTCATTCCAGCAGACTGGTGAACGACATTTTCGACCATAGAGAGCCTCGAAAGGAGCCATTTTGATGCTGGTGTGATAACTGTTGTTATAGGAGAATTCAATCAACTTAAGATGTGAATCCCAACTACCACCAAAATCGATCACACAAGCTCTAAGCATATCCTGCAGAGTCTGGATTGTTCTTTCAGATTGACCATCCGTTTGCAGATGATAAGCTGTGCTCAGATTAAGTTGGGTCCCCATAGCAGATTGCATGGTTCTCCAAAAATGAGAAGTGAAACGAGCACCTCTGTCAGAAATGATGTTCAAAGGAACACCATGTCGAGCCACAATTTCATCCACATAGATTTTTGCAAGTCTGTCAGCAGGAAAATCCTCGCGGATTGGCAAGAAATGCGCTGATTTAGTAAGACGATCAACAACTACCCAGATGGCATCATGACCTTTCTTTGTGCGTGGAAGTTTGGTGATGAGATCCATAGTAATGTTTTCCCATTTCCAAACCGGGATCTCTGGTTGCTCCAATAAACCTGAAGGACGTTGATGTTCAGCCTTAACCTTAAGGCAAGTAAGGCATTTTGATACGTATAAGGCAATGTCTTTCTTCATACCAGGCCACCAATAGTGAATACGAAGATCCTTATACATCTTATCTGAGCCCGGATGAATAGAATAACGCGACTTATGGGCTTCATCCATAAGCAAGGTACGAAGATCATCCTGGCTTGGGACCCACAAACGGTCCATGAAGTAATACGATCCATTGTCCTTCAGTTCCAAAGCAGGCGTTATGTGATAGGGAAATTCCTTATCCATTAAACCTTGTGAAACACAAGATTGTTGAGCCTGAGAAATGCGTGCTTGGATATCGGATTGAGCTTGAATAACAGATTGAACACGTACACAATGAAGCTTAGTACGTTCCTTACGACTCAATGCATCAGCTACGACATTCGCCTTACCAGGATGGTAGTGAATTTCGCAGTCATAGTCGTTTAAAAGCTCAACCCAACGTCGTTGCCTCATGTTGAGTTCTTTCTGGTTGAAGATATGCTGAAGACTTTTGTGGTCCGTGAAAACCACACATTTTGTACCGTACAAATAGTGTCTCCAGATCTTTAGAGCAAAAACAACTGCACCCAACTCAAGATCATGAGTGGTGTAGTTCTTCTCATGTATCTTCAACTGCCTCGATGCATATGCTATGACTTTGTTCCTTTGCATAAGAACACAACCAAGACCCAGTTTAGATGCATCGCAATAAACAACGAAATCGTCATTGCCCTCAGGCAAAGTTAGAACAGGCGCGTCGCAAAGCTTCTGCTTCAAGTGTTGAAAAGCTTCCTCTTGTTTGAATCCCCAATCAAAGGGCTTGTTCTTCTGAGTTAAAGCAGTTAGAGGAACTGCAATCTTTGAGAAGTTCTCAATGAAGCGGCGGTAATAACCCGCCAGACCAAGAAAAGAACGAACTTCAGTAGGAGTAGTAGGCGTATCCCAATCCTTGATCGCACTGATCTTGGAGGGATCTACATGAATACCTTGTTCGTTGATAATATGTCCTAAGAATTGAACTTCTTTAAGCCAAAATTCGCACTTGGAGAATTTGGCGAAAAGTTGCTCTTTCTTTAGGAGTTCCAGAGTAAGACGAAGATGTTGCTCGTGATCAGCTCGCGTCTTAGAATAAATCAAGATGTCGTCAATAAAAACAATGACGAACTGATCCAAATAAGGTTTGCAGACCCTATTCATTAAGTCCATGAAAACAGCAGGAGCATTGGTCAAACCGAATGGCATGACCGTGAACTCATAATGCCCATAACGAGTACGGAACGCTGTCTTGGGAATATCTTCTTCATGCACCCGAAGTTGATGATATCCGGAACGTAGATCAATCTTTGAAAAATAAGAAGCGCCCTGTAACTGATCAAAGAGATCGTCTATGCGCAGTAGGGGATATCGATTCTTGATGGTAAGCTTGTTAAGCTCACGATAATCGATACACATCCTAAAAGATCCATCCTTCTTCTTGACAAAAAGAACGGGAGCACCCCAAGGTGAAAAGCTAGGACGGATAAAACCTTTGTCAGAGAGCTCCTGAAGCTGCTTAGACAACTCTTGCATCTCAGATGGTGCAAGACGATATGGAGCTCTGGCAATAGGATTTGCACCAGGTACGAGATCAATGCGGAACTCGACTTGGCGTGCTGGAGGTAGACCAGGTAACTCTTCAGGGAAAACTTCAGAATAATCCCGAACGACAGGAATATCTAAAATAGACTTACCCTTGCCTTTATCTGCTGTAACATGTGCTAAGAAAGCCACATAGTTCTTCCGCAGATACTTCCGAGCTTTAAAACAAGACATGAGTTTGAGACCACCGGCAGGTTTCTCACCTTGAACCTGTAGGATCTCGCCTGTCGAAAGCGGCACACGAACAATCTTCTCAGAATAAACTATCTCAGCGTGATGCTTGGATAACCAATCCATACCCACAATGACGTCGAAGCTTCCAAGTTGCATAGGCGTGAGGTTAATAGGAAAAAGATAATCGTTAAGGTTCAACTGGCAGTTGTGAAGAACAGAGTCAAGAACAATGGGTTCACCACTAGCAACTTCTACTGTCAAAGGTTTACCTAGTTTTGTTCTAGACACGCGAAGTAATGGCTCAAAAGACAATGACACAAAACTCTTGTCGGCACCCGAATCAAAAAGAACAGATGCAGGCTGATTATTAATAAAGAACGTACCGTTCACCACATTATCGTCCGCCTACGCCTCTTGGGCATTCAAGTTAAAAGCTCGCCCTCGAGCCTGAGCCTGATTTTGGTTCTGATTCTGATTTTGGTTGACTAGCCTTGGGCACCGGTTCCTGTAGTGGGTCAGATCCCCACAATTGTAGCACGAACCAGGAGGAAAATGAGGTCGTGCAGCTTGACCTTGTTGCTGAGCAAGAGGCTAAGCAACTTGTTGGGCTTGGTTCTAAACTGCCTGGTTCTGGTTAACAGGAATGCGGCAGGTGGCAGCAAGGTGACCAGGCCTTCCGCAGTTTGTGCACTGTCGGCACTGGAGGTGTGGTTGATGATGGTCGTTACACCTGTTGCACAAAGGTGCATTGCCAAGATAAGGCTTCTTGGCTAGTGGCTGCGCAGGCTGATTTGGCGCAGCTTGGGCCTGTGCAGTAACGGCATAGTTTTGGGAAGCCTTCCGCTTCCTAGACCCTCCAGAATTCTTTCCCTTCTTGTTTTGACCTTTCTTGCTATCTTCCTTATCAGACATCTGCTTCTTACCCTTGTCACCCTTTTTGTGCAGCTTCCCCTTTCGAATCTGCGACTCAGTCAATGTCGCTGATAACTCGATCGCCTGACGGAGTGTGGTAGGGTTGCTACCAGTAATGATGTCTTATACTGAGTCAGGTAGGCCGTCGATGTATCTTTCGATAGCCTTGTCGAGTGGGGTAACCATAGTTGGGCAAAGCAGACTCAACTCTTCAAACCTATCAGTATAAGCCCTGTGCTCGCCACTGTCTTGTTTCAAGTCCTCAAACTCTTTCTCCAACGCTCGCTGTTCATGACGAGGACAGAATTCCCTCATCATAAGGGCCCTAAGTTCAGCCCAAGTTTGCGCTAGAGCAACTTCTGCACCCCGATCTCTCATAACCCCATTCCACCATGTGAGAGCCCTCTTCTGAAACACGCTCAAAGAAAACTCAACCTTGCGATTATCCGGACACTGCACGTGGCGGAAAGTATTCTCAATGCTCTCAAACCATTGAAGAAGCCCAGTCGCTCCCTCAGAACCACTAAACTTGAGTGGTTTAGCCGAGTTAAAATCCTTGTATTTGCATGGAGCATTGTTGTTGTTGTTGGCTTGTTGCCATTGAGCAAAGAGATTTGGGAATTGAGCAGCCATCTGCTGCGCAATGATTTCTGCCAGTTCGGCAGTCGCTATTTGGTTTTTGCGTCGAGGAGGCATTCTAAAAGAGGGAAAACATGAAAGGAAACGAGTGAGATGATTGGGTGAAAAGAATGAGATGAAACAAAATTAACAAAAGCAAAGATGGTGGTCATTTGTCCGCATTACCAAGCAAACAAACGACGCACAGTGACTAATCAAAGTAAATGGATCATAAATAATGTATCATGAAGATATGCTCGCCTATAAGTGAACACTCATCCCAAGAATTCCCAGGTAAGCACAACTGGTCTCGCGTCTGATGAGATGTATACGAAGTGCTTGCCTAGACAGAAAACCCAGAATACAGGCATTCACTCTTCCAGTTTGCACGTGTTCACATTATTTAAAACCCAAAACGTTGACGAGATTTTGAAAATTTGAAGGCACAAGGCCAAAAATTTAGTCAAACTGGAAGGGTTCAAAACCTTACAAAAGAGGGTTCAAAACCTTGTAATAAATCATTCAAAAACAGAAGATTGTTTTTCAAAAATCGTTTCGGAAAAATTTGGTTTTTTTTTTTTTTGAAAATCACCTAAGGATAGGTGATGTGCATGTTTTAAGATCTAAACACAAGATAACTTGTGTTAGGGTCCTAGAAAGGTTATAGTCTAGGTCAAAGCATTACTAATAACCTAATTCCCTATAACCATTGGCTCTGATACCAACTCTTCTGTCACACCCCGACCAGGTGTAACATACAAAACGTGGCGGAAACGTCGGGGAGTGTTGTAACAGAATTAATTGTTTCATAACCATGGCATTCAAAGTTGTATTTTATTTATCAACAAGTGTATTACATTGTCTTAAACTGGAAATAACGAGTTTATAACATAATTAAACTAGTTCTATCTTCACTTTTAGTCTCTAAGGCATAGGTCCGCCCTAGTGTCACGATCATCATCCTACGGAAAAGCTCCTGAAAACACATGTGAAAATAGGTACGTCAGCATAAAATTGCCTGTGAGATACATAGGTTTTGTGAAAACCGAATTCATGACTTATGTTTGAGAAAATGTTTAGTCATGAACCTTGTAAATTGTTTTGTCTTGTAAATCATTTGAAAAACGATAAGATCAGATGATATGTATAAATAAGATCATAAAGTATGGTTAAATAAATAACCAAGTAAAATGAGTTTGTATAAGATAAGTTGTTTTGTAAAACAATGTCTTGTGAAAAGTATGTTATTTGTATAAAATGTCATATGTCCAAATTGAAATGATTTAAATAACGCTACAATATGTAATACCATACAAACACTTATATATAGGAAGTACTAGCGGCGTATCCACCATGCTTGTATCATATTACACATGCCTCGTTACTTAAATCACTTAAACAAACCACTAATGTATAAAGTCTATGTTTAAACCAATAGTCAAAAGTCCTTGTATAAGCCATGTCAAATGTTTATAAGTCCAAAAGTAGTCAACTAATGTGTAACAAAAGTTATGTATTGTAAGTAAAGCATTGTCACATAGTCCAAATGTAGTAATGTACAAAACAAAGTATTTTGAATATATCAAAAAGTTATGTTTTGCAAAGTAATGCATGTTACATTGATACAAACATTTATGTGGTAAGTTAACGCATACATTCAAGCCTTGAGACAGTCGGATAACCCTTTCAGTCAAGGTTATCAAAAGAAATGTTTTCGGATTCAGTCATTCCTTACATCCAAACAAACCCGGGATGTCAGGAATGGGATTTGTCAAGTCCTATGGTACCAGTACTTACTACCGAGCGGCGTAGCTAATGTTAATGAACGTATAATAGTCTCATTTGTGCAAACCAAATGTCATAGCAAAAGTGAACATGTTATATGAAAACAATGTACTAAGTATGCTAAGTTAACATACAAAGCAGAAAAGTCATGTAAATCAATGTGCTAGCATGCTATCAGTTAACATACATAGCAGAAATGTAATGTAAAACAATGTACTAAGTATGCACACAATGGACATACATAGCATGAAATGTAACGAAATCATGTATTATAATGTACTAACAAACATAGCAGGTATATGATGTGAAAACAGGAAAGCACGAAAGTAACAAGTAGGTACATGTGTTCCACCCCAAAATGTTTGGAAAAACAGTAAAAGAGGGGTCTATGTACTCACTTGAGATTACTCAGTAGTCCTGGAGTGACAACCAAACAATGATAGAGATCACGGAATCAAACGGCACCTAATATAGGTAACTATGTTAATAAACCGGACCTAAATCGGAGGATTTAGATAGAATGAGGGTTCGTAAACCAAACGAGTATAGAGACTCGTGTCATATGGTTTAACAAAGCCTACATACTAAATGAAACCTAACATAAGTGCTTACGACCCATTACGACCCGTTTAGGTAGCTTATGCTACTTTAAAGCGTCGTTCGCGTGAAACGCGTTCGGAACGTCTAACTAGTCCTATGACAAGTGTTATATGCCTAAATATGTTACATAATCAGTTATGTGACAAAAGTTTAGGTTACATATGCTTAATTACCAATTATACATGAAAAGGGTATTCTGGTAATTTACCTAAGGCATATAAACTACCTATCATACAACTACTTAACGAAGCGACCATAAGGTATAACCTCAGAAGGTTATTCCCTATATACTATGGTTACCTAATGTGTTTGGTCGGATCCTAATGATCGACCAAATGGGTCGGGTTCGAAAGTATAAGCGATTGTTTAGATCGCTTACCTTACGACCCTATATAAGCACTAAACTAAAAGTGACGAGCTAAGCATGCTAAAACATGCTTAACTAAGTTTAGAAAACAGGTTTGGTATCAAAACAAACGGTTTTGATACCCTTAAGTAGTTTGGTTGCAAAATACGCAAGAATACGTATTCTGACCGAAACTACGGCTCGTCACTAAGCCTAGATAACGTGGTAATTAGTAGGTATAGTCACTAGGGACTATAACCATCGTGATCACGCTCACGTTACGAAGTTCAAACGAACTTCGCATCGACCATAAACTGGTCAATGCAGAAAGTCAAACAAAGTTTGACTTTCGGACTCGAAAAGCAATAAAAGAACGAAGGAACACTTACGAAGGGTCCCCGAATGCTAATCTAGATCAAAATAGCTCAGGTATGAAACAAAGGTTTCAACTTAGAGCACAATTGATCAGATTCTAGTGAGAAAAGAAGTGAAATGGGTTGGGTATTTATAGTTTTCGGTCCACCATTAGGATCGTTTCTTGGAAAAGAGGGAATGATCTAGCCCGTACACTTGTTGCAATGTTGTGGTGACTGATTTTTGGCCACCATAAGAGTTTAACAAGTGGCACTTGACCTTTGGAGAATGTTTAGGGGCAGATAACAGCAGCCAAAAATGATTTGCTGCATCTGGACACTGCTTGCGCACCGTAACAAATAAACCCTTACGGTGCGCAAGGGCCAAGTTTGGCAGATTTACAATTTTGGTCCCTGTTGCGCTATAAGGTCATTTCCGACGCGTTTAAGGCCCGTTAACCCCATTTCAAAGCTCTAAAATGAAGTTAAAGTATAGGGAACTTAAAATGTGCTCAAAAATATCTCGGATGTTGGTTCGTTTAGCCTTACGATTGCGTTGTTCAGTTAATTATGACGGAATGCGCATAAGTGCGAAAAACGATCCAAATGGCGTGACGAATGGATTTTTCTTATGCCAAACACTAAAATAAAATATTTTAGTGCTTACATAAATTTTTGGATGTCCGGATGTATTCAGAACGTGAGTTATGCGCGAAAGTGCAAACTTGTGCACTTTTTGACGCTTTTAGTCCCTGAATGTCCCAAAAGTATATTTTAGCACACCGCACCTCTCAAAGCCTATTTCTAAGCTATGTAAAGGATATTTATGGTATGTTTAACTTATGGTCATGTTCCGGAATGTCTGTTACAGTTCAGATTGGCATACTTTCGCAGTTTGTCAAGTTTAGCCCCTGTAAGCGAATTAACTTGTTTTTGCCATACCAAAGCCTTCAAAACTTACTTCTAAGTTATGTAAAGGTTATTTAAGGTATGTTAAGTATATGTTGATGTTCCGGAGTATTTTTCGTATTAAACTGATTACGTTTACGCATCAGTTTGCGTAAAACTCTCCAGAAAGCGATGTAGAGTTTGAAATTACGTAAAAGTCAAAACATGAAAAATATAAAACATAATCAAACAAACATTGGGATCAAATAACATTGTTTTATTGATAATAGATCTGTTCACAATGATTACAAGCACGGATGTTACATTTTCAGTCCATTGCGTTTTACAGAGAGCACTTTCTTTTGTTTTCTTGCCATTGCGTTTTATAAATAAGACATTTCTTTGTGATTTTGGTGCATTGCGTTTTAGGTAAAACACTTTTTATGTGTTTTCAGTCCATTGCGTTTTAGAAAACAGACATTTTAAGTGTTTTCTGGCCATTGCGTTTTACAAATAATACATTTCTTTGGTGTTTTTGGTGCATTGCGTTTTAGGTAAAACACTTTTTTATGTGTTTTCAGTCCATTGCGTTTTAGAAAACAGATATTTTAAGTGTTTTCTGGCCATTGCATTTTAGAAAGAAGACATTTGTTTGTGTTTTTGGTGCATTGCGTTTTAGAAAAATGTCATTTTTGGCTCTTTTTTTCGTTGCGTTTTACGTAACTGGGGGTTTTTCTATTAACTGGGTTTTTAAATTTTTTTTTTAAATATAGCAATAGTATACTCGTTTTAAAGATAAAAAACGCTCGTTTTTTTGGTGCAATTTTTATAAAAAAAATAATGTCGTATGAAAGAGTTATTAACGTTTAAAAATGGGGGGGGGGGGAATTGGAGGAGAGAGAAACTATTGGCTTGGATTGACTAGAATGCCCCTAAACAAACTCACGTTCCTCTTTTCTTCCCTTCAATTTCCCTGATTTAATCTTAGCCCTTGATTAACTAAATGGATGGTCAAGATCACTTCCTAGCCTTCCTAGCCAAATAAACTTCCTATTGTATCTCCACCCTTATATATATATGTCACACCCCGACCACGTAAAACAACAAATCGTGGCGGAAACGTCGGAGAGTGTTGTAACAGAATTATTGTTTCAAACCATGAATACAAAGAGTTCCGTTTTATTTAATATTAAACATTGTCTTAAAGTTAAACAAGCAACACAAACATAGTCTATCATTATTATTAAATCACTAAGGCCTCGTCCGGTCCTAACTGAGCATGCATCCTATTCGCAATCAACATTAAGCAACTTCACCTGAAACATATGTAAAAAAAAAAAAAAAAACAAAGTCAGCAAAGAAATGCCGGCAAGTACATAGTTTTTTTTTTGTGAGTATCAGATTCATGGTTCATTTGTATGTTGAAACAACTTGTACAACTTCGTTAATTGATATTAGAAAACCTTGTTTTGTTAAATGTTTGTATTGTAAAAGAATAACCAAGTCAAAATAGATTGGTCATAATTTTATAAACCTCGATGCCATGAATCTTAACCCAAAACATTTGTTTATCGAAATCGTTATTAGTTTGGTATCAACCATCTCAATCGTTTTGAAACCATTGTTAGAATATCGAAATCGTTTTGATACATATGAATCACCCCAAAATAATCGAAAACAGTAAAAAGAGGGGATCTATGTACTCACCTTGATTTCGGATAAATTTCAAACAAGTAAACAGGTAAAAGTTTGGCGGGAACAGGATTTCCACTTCACTCTAATTGTATGAACATGCACAAAATATTGCAATTGGTATCAACAAATATTGTTAATTGTAAACTGGAAACTAAGTCCATGGTGTTTGGTATGGTTTGACCAGAAAGGTAACTACGGTTTCAAACAGTCTTGTTTGGGGAAACGGGGGATAAGTATGCATGGATTATTTAAGAACAGTGTATTTTGTATAAATAACTAAGTCATACAATTACTGGATACAGAGTTTATATTTGTATAGTTAAAACAGAAAATAAATATGTATCTTCAAAATAACATGATAATTATACAATTTAATTATCTAATAATTAATTTAGGGCAGAATAATTAAAATAACATTTTAATTATATGACAAGTATAAATCCGATGTCGCCGTACCTTTTCACGATGCTAATGGAAGTGTTAACCTTACTCCTTAGGAATTCGGCTGAGATCGATGGGTCATTCAGATTTCATAACAAATGTGAGAAACAAATGATCATAAATTTGTGTTTTGCGGATGATCTTTTCTTGTTCGCTAGGGGGGAGGTAAACTCAGTTAAAGTCATTACGAGAGCATTAAAGGAGTTCCAAGATGTTTCTGGCTTGGTTCCTAGTAACTCTAAGAGTACTATCTTCTTTTGCAATGTGTCGAACCGATCTAAACAAAGGATTTTGGAATTGATTCCATTCAAAGAAGGTAAACTCCCCGTGAAATACCTTGGAGTTCCGCTGTTAGCTTCTAGATTGTTAATCAAAGACTGCAAAATTCTTGTGGAGCGTATGAATAAACGAATTTTGGATTGGAAGAATAGATTTCTTTCATTTGCAGGTAGACTTCAACTTGTGATCTCGGTTCTTTCTTCGATCCATGTCTACTGGGCCCAAGTTTTTATATTGCCTGCTAGTATCATAAAGGAGTTGGAAAACAAAATGAAATGGTTTTTGTGGGGTTATGGGGCTGAATCCAAAGGGAGAGCTAAGGTGGCGTGGAAAGAGGTGTGTCTTCCAAAGGAAGAGGGAGGATTAGGCATTCGGCGATTTTCGGATGTGAACAAATCCTTGATGGCCTATCATATGTTTAGTATTCTTTCCAACCGGAAATCCTTGTGGACTAATTGGGTTGGACTATATAGGCTTAAAGGACGTAGTGTGTGGGATATTCCGGTTCAAATAAATTCTCCATGGGGATGGAAAAAGCTGTTAAAGAGTAGATCTTTATTTCGAAGTTTTTCTGGAATAAAGTGGGTAATGGTCAAAACACATTTCTTTGGTTCGATAAATGGTGTAGTGACTGTCCGATTGATGAAAGGGTAACTCCGCGACAAATGGCGAGATATGGGCTTAGTGTTACGTCTAAAGTGGCTGAAGTGATTGATCATGGTGTTTGGTGCTGGCCGGATGCGTGGAGAAGGCTATACCCGACTCTTTTTCAGCTCCAGCCGTTATCTCTTACCAATGCTCAAGATCAGGTTTTATGGCGGAATTCTGAAGATAAACTGGTCCCATTTGCGTCGAAGGAGGTGTGGAATACAATAAGAGTGAGTGATCAACCAAAACTATGGTCAAAGATTGTGTGGTCTTCGTTTAACATTCCTAAACATGCATTCCTGTGTTGGCTCGTTTGTAAGAAGAAGCTGTGGACTCAAGACAGATTATGCAGTGGAATCGCATTGTTACTGGATCTATGAATCAGATGTGTTGCTTGTTGTGTTTTGCAGGGCTTGAAACGCATGATCATTTATTCTTTCAGTGCTCGTATTCAAGAGTGGTGTGGCATAAAATACGTGAGAAAGTTGGCATGCATACGGTTCAAGAAAGATGGGAAGATATCCTTAATTGGCTGGTGCCGAGAGCTAACTCAAGAACTATAGGTGTGATTGCAAGAAATCTGGTAGTGGAGGCCGCGGCGTATATGTTATGGAGCGAGCGAAATGCTAGATTTTTCAGTAATCGGTTGAGACCTCCTGAGAAAATTGTTGAGTCTATCATTCATACTGTTCGAGCGAAACTACTATCCTTCAAGTATAAAAAATCAATTAATGTTCAACGATTTTTGGAGGAGTGGGCGATCCAGGGGGTAGAGCACTTTGAGGAAGACTGAAGACCATAGATAGTAGTATTTGTTCTACTTTGTGGTTGTGTGTTTGTTTTTCCTTTGTTTGACTCTTTTGTGGTATGCCACAAAGAGAATTAGGGGGTATTTCAGCCTTCCTACTTGTTTTTTTTTTTGGGTAAAGGGTTACCCCGGTGATTTTATAACATAACCAAACCAAAACAAGTAGGAAGGCAAAGGTACCCCCTAGTTCTCTTTGCGACATACCGCAAAAGAGCAAAACAAGGAAACAACCAAACAGAACAAACAACCTAGCTCATTACCAAACTATAAACATAGGTCTTCAATCTTCATCCAAGAGATCTTCATTATTCAGCTTCCACTCCTCTAGAAAACGTTTGACATTAGATGTTCTCTTATACTTGAAAGATATTAACTTTGTTCTCACATTGTTTATAACAAGATCAACAATCTGCTCAGGAGGTCTCAATATGTTGCTAAAAAATCTTGTGTTTCTTTCACTCCAAATAGCATAAGCCATAGCCGCAACAAGCAGTTTACTCGTAACCGCATGAACCCCTTTGGATTTAGCTCTCGGAATCAGCCAATTGGATATATCATCCCACGTCTCTCGAACCGAATTCATGCCCACTTTGTTCCGAACACTATGCCAAATAGATCTCGAATATGCACATTGAAAAAACAAATGCTCATGTGTCTCTTGATCCGCAAAGCACAACAAGCAACACATTTGATTCATTGAACCCGTAACCATATGGTTCCATTTCAGAATGCGATCTTGAGTCCACAGTTTCCTCTTAAAAATAAGCCAACATATGAAAGCATGTTTAGGAATGTTGAAAGACGACCACACAACATTCGACCAATCAGCTGGAGCGTCTCGGATACGAATAGATTGCCACACTTCCTTGGACGAGAACGGGACTAATTTACCATCCGAATTCAGCCACAAAACCCTATCCTCTGCACTTGTCAAATTTAACGGCCGAAGTTGAAACAGATTCGGGTACACCCTCCTCCAATCATCCGGCCAAATCCAATGACCATTTTGAACAACATCAGCAACTTTCGATTTAATGGAAAAGCCATAACGAGCCATTTGTCTTGGGGTAATAACATTAGCAAGGGGACAATCATCACTCCATTTATCAAACCAAAGAAACGTTGATTGACCATTACCGATTTTTGACCAAAAGAAATCCCGAAAAATATTCCGACATCTCAGTAATTTTTTCCAACCCCATGGGGAGTTTACTTGCACTGGAATATCCCAAACACTACGTCCTCGAAGTCTATAAATCCCAACCCAAGTCGTCCATAAAGACTTCCTACCCGATAAAATACTGTGAATATGGTAGGCCATAAGAGATTTGTTTACCTCCGATATACGTCTAATACCCAATCCGCCCTCCAATTTAGGAAGGCATACCTCCTTCCATGCCACTTTAGCTCGCCCCTTAGAAATCGTGCCATACCCCCAAAGGAACCATTTCATTTTGCTCTCTAGATCCTTTATTATACTTGCTGGTAAAATAAAAACCGACGCCCAATACACATGAATAGAGGATAGCACCGAAAGAACTAATTGAAGTCTACCCGCAAACGAAAGATACCTGTTCTTCCAGTCTGCAATTCGTTTATTCATACGTTCCACTAAAACCTTGCAATCTTTAACTAACAGTCTCGAAGCCAGTAAAGGAACACCCAAATATTTCATGGGAAGCTTCCCTTCTTCAAACGGAACCAACTGTGCAATCCTAGTCTTGACGGAGGTGGAAACATTACAAAAAAATATGGTGCTTTTAGAATTGTTGGGAACGAGACCTGAAACCTCCTCAAAATTATTCAAGGACTGCATGATCACCTTAATTGACCCAACATCCCCCCTAGCAAATAATAAAAGGTCATCAGCAAAACATAAGTTTATTATCATTTGCTTCTCACACTTGTTATGGAATCTAAACGAGGAATCCAAATCAGCTGCTTTTGAGAGAATCAATGTTAACACCTCCATCACCATAGTAAATAAGTACGGAGACATTGGATCTCCTTGGCGTAACCCACGCTTTCCTTTAAAGTAACCATGAACATTTCCATTTATACTTAAAGAAAAGGAAGTCGTAGTGACACATTCCATAACCCAGGAAATAAAAATAGGCCGAAATCCAAAACCATGAAGAACATCTCTAAGGAATCTCCAATCCACTGTATCGTACGCTTTTTGAATGTCCACTTTCATAGCATGTCACACCCCCAAAATCCACCATGCGGAGTACCGCCGCTTGGAGGCGTGACATGACCAGGATCGAGCCACCAATCATATTGAACAACTCAATTAAGTAAATAAAACCAAACATAATACGATTGGTGACCAAAGCTAGTTAACCTTGTTTAGTTTAAACAGCGGAAGCATAAACGTGAGTTCAAAAGCATAAGTCCATAGTTCATAAGTTAAAGTTTCAAAACGCAAGTTTAGTAAGTTCATAAGGATTTAAATATTAAGCACGGAACATAACAGTTCGTATACCACAACGACTCCTTCCCCGTGCAAGCTCCAAGCATTTAGCGACCTGTAAGGCATGTAACAACTAGTCAACAACAAAGTTGAGTGAGTTCACGTTTGGTTGTTTAGTTTTAAGTTGTTTCTGAAAAACGTGGTTTGACTTTCGTTGGCTTATTTGCCGTGAGGGTTACCCCGTAGTTGAAAGTAAGTTTAACCATTTCCCTTTTTCTTTACCCAATCTATAACCATGATCAGTGGGGGTTTTCCCCGTTTGAACTACTAGACGGTATGATATCGACTGCTACGCAAATAAGCTGTGCCCTATATCAGTGTCTATCATCACTGACAATCTGCCATAGTCCATTAGTACACGCCCGTCCTACCGGCACGGTGTGAGGTTTGTTAAACCTAATAGAGCTATTAACTAATGACCCGCTCGCCATTGGCCTCGGCGATTAAGTCGATATAAATTGAGGGACTTCATGATAGAGTTTTGTCTAGCTAGTTTTAAGGTTGTTGTCCTGCACCAGGAGGACAACGTACGTATTCTGCACCAGGAGAATTCGTAGGATTAATAATGGCATCCTATCTATGGAGGATGGCCGTACGTATCCTACCCAAGGAGGATATGTAGATTTAGTTTTAAATTCTTTAACCCATTCCCAAACCACCGGGAATCCCATGCCTTATAAAGTGTGTGAACTCACCTCGGTTTGCTCGGTTAGATTCTCAATATAGCTAACAGTCAAGGTCGGTCAATCACGTCCTAGTATGATTTACCAGTTAGTCATTTAGTGGCTTTCAAATAGAACACAAAGTTCCTACACGTATCTATCACACAACATGCATCACTGTAACGGTTTATGCCCATCTAAGTTTCCCGTCCATTCCCCACTCAAAATCAAACATACGATAATGCACATAACATATATAACATGTTAAATCATTCACAGATAGCATACTCGACCTTTAGACACGCAAGTCACAACTTATGTCAATTCAGCATTAATACTCAAAACCGGCTGTTTTCGGACATTTAAATAAAATAGTTAGATAATTCCAAAAATTCCCAAATTTTTATAGAATGTCATAAACATTCCATATTTTATTGTGTAAAAATATCGGGGTCCGGTTCGTTACCAATATTTTATAAAAATTCATATTCGGGACTGAACTCAGATTTATGTAATTCTGACCACAGTCCACGAAACAATTTATTAAAAATTCATCGTAAGTCCGGTTTGCGAAATTCCAGTCGGGTAGTTACAAATACTTCAGTTGTCATCTACAGTAAAATTTTCATGGTCCGATCGATCACAAAACTCAGGTTATGACTGAAAGTATGACACCCATTTATTGCTGTAAAAATTCAGCTTAAGCTGTTGTTACAAATCGACACATTAAAAATAGTAAACGAAGTCCAAAAATTACGATTCCGGTGCCATTAGAACCGTATTTCATAACAAAATATTTTAGATTCAAAATATCGGTTTTTCGTTGAGTTTAAGGCCTGTTTACAGCCAACTGAAGTTGGCTGTAAAAGTTGGACAGATTCTGATTTTTAGTGTTTAACCTCCTAAATCGTGTTCGATCGATTCCGTTAACGAGTTTAGTGATCACAACAACATCACATATTAATATTAATCAGCAAAACATCATATAACCAACCAATAATCATAATCACACAAGATCTACAAGATTTACACACCTAACTTTTCTTTATCCACATTTTATTCCTTATGTACATGACTTTATGTCATGTTCTTGTGTGTTTCATAACTTTAATCATCAAATCACCTATTAACCATTTAAATAACATGAAGGATGAACGGATCTAAGTTCTTACCACTAGCTCAAGGCTAGGGAAGTTCGAGTGAAGAAATGTGGCGGTTAATAGCGAATAGAGAAGGTCCTTCAACTTCCGAGAGCACCGAGCTTCGTTGTTGGACCTCTTACACCTTTGTGTGCTTGTAGAATGCTTGAAGGTGATCAAGTAATGGTGGTGGTGGTGGCCTTGATTTCAGCCGAGACTAGAGGAAGAGGGAGAGAGTTTTTGGTGTGTTGTTGATGTGATGATAAGAATGAATGATGATCCCATGGTTAAATAGATAATCTTCCAACATCTAATTACCCATTGTGCCTTATGCTTCCTTAGTACTAAACACTATCCAATAAAATAATCAAGAAAATCTTGTGTGTAAGTCCCATGTAACCGTCCCCATGGGTCTTGTTGGATTTCAATTGGTTTAGTTGCTATCTAGTTAGATTTAGTTAGGAAAGTTAAGTGTTAAGTTAGTGTGTTAAGGTGTGTTGTATAATATATAGGGTGTTAGGGTGTTTGGGGACCCTAACTAGCTTAGAAAAATAAAAACAATGCCTCTAGCATTATTTTGGTGTTTCGGGTAAAGTCCGGTTGTTCGGTTTGACACTGTTCCGTTAAAGTGCTTAATTAAACCGTAAAGCGTCCTATATATATATATATATTTTTGTAACGTTTTTACTTTCTAACACTTAGTAAAATATAACGGACTATTTAGTGACCTTTCTGTACACTATTAGTATATTAACAAATACGTGTAAGCATAACACAGATATCAGAAAGCAGTTAAGTGATTCCACACAGTCGTCAAGCACATTAATTATTATTAATAAATTGTACGGTATACATGTAAGTTTGAGGGTTGTCACATTCTCCCCCTGTTAAGAGAATTTCGTCCCGAAATTTAGCGCGTGGTTACTGAGGAAGCTAGTTAAGTTGAGTTGTTTTCCTGGTTTTCCTGGGGTGTCACATCATCCCCCCGTTGATTTGGAATTCCGTCCCGAAATTCTGCAGTAGCTTCAGCCTCAGTAGTGGTTGCGTTTTTCTTAAACAGCTGGGGATACTTGAGTTTCATTTGGTCTTCGCGTTCCCAGGTATACTCTGGGCCGCGACGAGCATTCCAACGAACTCGGACCAGAGGTATCCTGGTATGCTTGAGGATCTTAACATCTCAATCAGTAATCTCTACAGGTTCTTCGACGAATCGCAGCTGGTCGTCGATTGTGAGTTCCTTGAGGGGAACTATGAGGGTCTCATCTGACAGGCACTTTTTCAGATTCGACACATGGAAAACATTGTGAACTCCGCTGAGTTCTTCAGGTAGATTCAACCTGTAGGCGACTTTGCCAATTTTCTCGGTGACTTCGAATGGTCCGACATAACGCGGATTGAGTTTGCCTCGTTTGCCAAAGCGGACTACACCTTTCCAAGGTGAGACTTTGAGTAGCACTCGATCCCCCACCTGGAGCTCGAGTGGTTTTCTTCCTTTATCAGCATAGCTTTTCTGACGGTCACGAGCTGCCGCCATTCGCTGTCGTATCTGAGCAATTTTCTCGGCGGTGTCTACCACAAGTTCTGGGCTAGTGATTTGACTGTCACCAACTTCTGCCCAACAGAGAGGTGATCGGCATTTGCGTCCGTACAATGCCTCAAACGGAGCGGCTTGGATGCTGGTGTGGTAGCTGTTGTTATATGAGAACTCCACTAGCGGGAGGTGCTTTTCCCAGCCATTACCAAAGTCGATTACACATGCCCTAAGCATGTCTTCCAAGGTTTGGATGGTGCGTTCAGATTGCCCATCCGTCTGTGGGTGATAAGCGGTGCTCATATCTAAACGTGAGCCAAAAGACTTGTGCATTGCTTGCCACAGTTCAGACATAAAACGCGCGTCACGATCAGAAATGATGGAGGTTGGCACTCCGTGCCTTGATACCACTTCCTTTAGGTAAGTGTCTGCAAGAGTAGAAAACTTATCCGTTTCTTTGATAGCCAGAAAATGTGCAGACTTGGTCAGTCGATCTACGATCACCCAAATGGTATCGTTTCCGCGTTGAGATCTGGGCAGACCAGTAACGAAATCCATGGAAATTTGCTCCCATTTCCATTTCGGGATCTCCGGTTGTTGAAGTAGGCCTGATGGTTTCTGATATTCAGACTTGACTCTCGCACAAGTCAAGCACTTACTGACGTAGGTTGCTATGTGGGCTTTCATGCCAGGCCACCAATACGTAGTCTTGAGGTCGTGGTACATCTTGTCCGAACCAGGGTGTACAGAATAACGAGACTTATGTGCTTCATCCATCACAAGCTCGCGTAAGTTGCCATAAAAATGGAACCCAGATGCGTCCGTTAACATAGTAGGCACCGTTTTCCTTTAGTTCCAGCCGCTGCCTCGATCCTCGTAAGGATTCAGCCCTGATGTTCTCTACTTTCAATGCTTCAACCTGAGCATCACGAATTTGAGCGGGAAGGTTGGATTGGATGGTAAGCTGTAAAGCACGCACACGCTTAGGTAAAGTATCCTTTCGACTGAGGGCGTCAGCCACAACATTGGCTTTGCCCGGATGATACTTGATAGCGCATTCGTAATCATTCAAGAGTTCGACCCATCGGCGTTGTCGCATGTTCAATTCCTTTTGCTTGAAGATATGCTCGAGACTCCTGTGATCAGTGTAAATGGTGCACTTAGTACCGTACAGGTAATGTCTCCATATCTTAAGCGCGAATACAACAGCTCCCAGCTCCAGATCGTGAGTAGTGTAATTTCTTTCGTGAACCTTGAGTTGGCGTGATGCGTAGGCAATGACCTTGTCACGTTGCATCAACACGCAACCAAGTCCTTGGATGGATGCATCGCAATAAACTACAAAATCATCTGTGCCTTCAGGCAATGAGAGGATAGGCGCGCTACAAATTCTGTCCTTTAGGTGTTGAAATGCGGACTCCTGTGCATCACCCCAACGATAGATGACACCCTTCTGAGTCAGCGAAGTGAGAGGTTGCGCAATCTTGGAGAAATCTTTTATAAACCTTCTGTAATATCCGGCCAAACCCAAGAATTGGCGGATTTCTGTTGGTGTACGGGGTGCAAGCCAGTTCTTGATCGATTCAACCTTAGATGGATCCACATGAATTCCATCCTTGTTTACCACATGGCCTAGAAAGTGGACTTCGCGAAGCCAAAAGTCACATTTCGAAAACTTGGCATACAACTGCTCTTTTCGAAGAAGTTCCAGCATAAGTCGTAGATGCTGCTCGTGTTCCTCCTGACTCTTAGAATAGATCAGGATATCGTCGATGAACACAATAACGAACTTATCTAGGTAAGGCTTGCACACTCGGTTCATGAGATCCATGAAGACCGCTGGTGCATTCGTCAGCCCAAATGGCATAACCAGAAACTCGTAATGGCCGTAACGAGTTCTGAATGCTGTTTTGGAGACGTCCTCATCTCGGACTCCCAGCTGATGGTATCCCGATCTCAAATCAATCTTAGAGTAATAGCTCGACCCTTGCAGCTGGTCGAATAAGTCGTCAATACGTGGAAGAGGATAACGATTCTTCACAGTCACCTTGTTGAGCTCGCGATAGTCAATACACATTCTGAAAGTACCATCCTTCTTCTTTACGAACAAGACTGGAGCTCCCCAGGGCGAAGAGCTAGGACGTATAAAACCCTTTTCCAAGAGTTCTTGTAGTTGTGTGGACAGTTCTTCGAGTTCTGATGGAGCTAGACGATATGGTGCTCGAGCTACTGGCGCTGCTCCAGGAGCTAGCTCAATTTGAAACTCAACTTGGCGATGAGGCAGAAGACCAGGTAATTCCTCAGGAAATACCTCGGGAAAATCGCGCACAATAGGGATGTCTTCAATTCTCTTCTCTTCCGTGGATGTGTCAGTAACGAGTGCTAGAATGGCAGTGTGGCCCTTTCGCAAACACTTCTGGGCCTTAAGGAAAGAGATGATGCCTTCGACAGCACCACTCTTGTCGCCACGAATCATGAGAGGTTCTTCGCCAGAACGAGGAATGCGGACGATTTTCTCCTTGCAAACAATCTCCGCTTGATGATGAGATAGCCAATCCATTCCAATAACGACGTCGAAACTACCAAGGGTGATAGGAACAAGATCGATAGGGAAAGTCTGACCAGCTAAGACGAGGTTACAACCTTTAACTACGTGTGTGGCTTCAAGACTTTTACCATTTGCTAGCTCTACCGCGTGTTTGGTGTTCAGGAGTGTTGGAGTGCGCTTAAGCATTTGGCTAACTTTTAAGGACACATAACTAGTAACGGCACCCGAATCGAATAAAATAAAATAGTAACAAAGAAGTCATCCAGAAGAAACTTACCCATCACAACGTTGGGATCGTTCCTTGCTTCTCCCTGACCAATCACGAACGCATGACCCCTTGCTCCATTACCATTGTTGTTTCCCCCATTGCCGCCTCCATTGTTGCCTCCATTGTTGTTCCCATTGTGGTTCCCGTTTCCTTGGTTGTTGTTGTTCTGATTCCGGTTCAGTTGGGGGCAGTTTCTCTTAAAGTGGCCTTCAGCGCCACACTGAAAGCATCCTTTATTGCCCTGTTGTTGTTGCTGCTGATGGTTCTGTGGAGCTTGTTGCTGTTGGCGATTCTGATTCACAGGACGCGGGCTCCTGCAATCCTTAGCTTCATGACCCAGCTTTTGACATCTCTGACAGCGACCTTTGTTGCACTGCCCGCTGTGATGCTTGTTGCACCGGTTGCACTTGGGGTGGTTTCCTCGGTATCCACCCTGTCCTTGGTTACCAGAAGATTGCTGACCAGGACTCTGGTAGTCATCAGTCTTTCGCTGCTGAGACTGAACTGAGGTAGAACCCTTTCCGGAGTTCCCATCCCATTTTCGCTTGTTATCGGTAGGTGCATCAGAAGTAGCTGTGGCACTGATAGTTTGGGTAGCCTGTTTTGCTCCACCGCCTGGTCGGTGAGACGATGAGCCAACTTGATAATTTGCTGAATGGTACCCAGGTTGGCTGAAGTTACGTGACTTTGAATCTCTGGTACAAGGCCCTTGAGATACAGCTCAATACGTTTGATGGGAGGGTCCACCATAGTTGGACATAGGATGGCCAGCTCATTTGACCTCTTAGTATACGCCTCAATCTCAGACCCCGTTATCTTCAGATTGTAAAATTCCACTTCTAACTTGTGGATGTCATCCTGACTACAGTACTCCTCCTTGATCAGCTCTTTGAAACCATTCCAGGGTGTGGCATTAGCAACTGCCAGTCCTAGTAGTTGAACCTGTGCCTTCCACCAAGTTAACGCAGCTCCTTCAAGTGTTCCGGTAGCATATTTCACCCTACTGTCTTCGGGGCATTCGCACATCTCGAAAACTGTCTCAAGCTTTTCAAACCAGTGAAGAAGGCCCACTGCTCCTTCGGTGCCACTGAAAGTGGTAGGTCGGCAGTCCATGAATGTCTTGAACGTGCACACAGGAGTTTGAGCATGTTGGCCTGTTTGCGCGAGAATAAAAGATAAGGTTAAGCACGAGGGTTGGTTTGAGAAGGTAGGATCTAAACGTCCTAAGGTGAGTTGGTATGGCAGGTTATACCTCCTGCAGGGTTAGCTGCGAGTGCCTCCGCAACTCGTTCGTTGATCAAAGCCGTCAGCTGGGCTTGAGTGAGGTTGATACGTCCTTCGCGTCCGCTCATGATCTTCATAATGAAGCAACGTAAGTGAGGAAAGTGTCGCGAAAGTGCGTGAGTGTGGGACGATAGTAGAGCGTAAGCACACAAGGTTCAAATAGCAATTACTACATTATCTAATGCACAGTGAGAACTATCTAACCGACAATATAACATAAATCATACCACTTATGATGTCGAGTCTTGCACGTGGAGCGAAGTGTCATTGTGGATCGTTGAGCACTGTACTGGTTATAGTCTGGTTTTTATCAAAAACTTTTCCCTTTTTTTAAAAACCAAGTTCACTATAACCAATGGCTCTGATACCAATCTGTCACACCCCCAAAATCCACCATGCGGAGTACCGCCGCTTGGAGGCGTGACATGACCAGGATCGAGCCACCAATCATATTGAACAACTCAATTAAGTAAATAAAACCAAACATAATACGATTGGTGACCAAAGCTAGTTAACCTTGTTTAGTTTAAACAGCGGAAGCATAAACGTGAGTTCAAAAGCATAAGTCCATAGTTCATAAGTTAAAGTTTCAAAACGCAAGTTTAGTAAGTTCATAAGGATTTAAATATTAAGCACGGAAAATAACAGTTCATATACCACAACGACTCCTTCCCCGTGCAAGCTCCAAGCATTTAGCGACCTGTAAGGCATGTAACAACTAGTCAACAACAAAGTTGAGTGAGTTCACGTTTGGTTGTTTAGTTTTAAGTTGTTTCTGAAAAACGTGGTTTGACTTTCGTTGGCTTATTTGCCGTGAGGGTTACCCCGTAGTTGAAAGTAAGTTTAACCATTTCCCTTTTTCTTTACCCAATCTATAACCATGATCAGTGGGGGTTTTCCCCGTTTGAACTACTAGACGGTATGATATCGACTGCTACGCAAATAAGCTGTGCCCTATATCAGTGTCTATCATCACTGACAATCTGCCATAGTCCATTAGTACACGCCCGTCCTACCGGCACGGTGTGAGGTTTGTTAAACCTAATAGCGCTATTAACTAATGACCCGCTCGCCATTGGCCTCGGCGATTAAGTCGATATAAATTGAGGGACTTCATGATAGAGTTTTGTCTAGCTAGTTTTAAGGTTGTTGTCCGGCACCAGGAGGACGAACGTACGTATTCTGCACCAGGAGAATTCGTAGGATTAATAATGGCATCCTATCTATGGAGGATGGCCGTACGTATCCTACCCAAGGAGGATATGTAGATTTAGTTTTAAATTCTTTAACCCATTCCCAAACCACCGGGAATCCCATGCCTTAGAAAGTGTGTGAACTCACCTCGGTTTGCTCGGTTAGATTCTCAATATAGCTAACAGTCAAGGTCGGTCAATCACGTCCTAGTATGATTTACCAGTTAGTCATTTAGTGGCTTTCAAATAGAACACAAAGTTCCTACACGTATCTATCACACAACATGCATCACTGTAACGGTTTATGCCCATCTAAGTTTCCCGTCCATTCCCCACTCAAAATCAAACATACGATAATGCACATAACATATATAACATGTTAAATCATTCACAAATAGCATACTCGACCTTTAGACACGCAAGTCACAACTTATGTCAATTCAGCATTAATACTCAAAACCGGCTGTTTTCGGACATTTAAATAAAATAGTTAGATTATTCCAAAAATTCCCAAATTTTTATAGAATGTCATAAACATTCCATATTTTATTGTGTAAAAATATTGGGGTCCGGTTCATTACCAATATTTTATAAAAATTCATATTCGGGACTGAACTCAGATTTATGTAATTCTGACCACAGTCCACGAAACAATTTATTAAAAATTCATCGTAAGTCCGGTTTGCGAAATTCCAGTCGGGTAGTTACAAATACTTCAGTTGTCATCTACAGTAAAATTTTCATGGTCCGATCGATCACAAAACTCAGGTTATGACTGAAAGTATGACACCCATTTATTGCTGTAAAAATTCAGCTTAAGCTGTTGTTACAAATCGACACATTAAAAATAGTAAACGAAGTCCAAAAATTACGATTCCGGTGCCATTAGAACCGTATTTCATAACAAAATATTTTAGATTCAAAATATCGGTTTTTCGTTGAGTTTAAGGCCTGTTTACAGCCAACTGAAGTTGGCTGTAAAAGTTGGACAGATTCTGATTTTTAGTGTTTAACCTCCTAAATCGTGTTCGATCGATTCCGTTAACGAGTTTAGTGATCACAACAACATCACATATTAATATTAATCAGCAAAACATCATATAACCAACCAATAATCATAATCACACAAGATCTACAAGATTTACACACCTAACTTTTCTTTATCCACATTTTATTCCTTATGTACATGACTTTATGTCATGTTCTTGTGTGTTTCATAACTTTAATCATCAAATCACCTATTAACCATTTAAATAACATGAAGGATGAACGGATCTAAGTTCTTACCACTAGCTCAAGGCTAGGGAAGTTCGAGTGAAGAAATGTGGCGGTTAATAGCGAATAGAGAAGGTCCTTCAACTTCCGAGAGCACCGAGCTTCGTTGTTGGACCTCTTACACCTTTGTGTGCTTGTAGAATGCTTGAAGGTGATCAAGTAATGGTGGTGGTGGTGGCCTTGATTTCAGCCGAGACTAGAGGAAGAGGGAGAGAGTTTTTGGTGTGTTGTTGATGTGATGATAAGAATGAATGATGATCCCATGGTTAAATAGATAATCTTCCAACATCTAATTACCCATTGTGCCTTATGCTTCCTTAGTACTAAACACTATCCAATAAAATAATCAAGAAAATCTTGTGTGTAAGTCCCATGTAACCGTCCCCATGGGTCTTGTTGGATTTCAATTGGTTTAGTTGCTATCTAGTTAGATTTAGTTAGGAAGGTTAAGTGTTAAGTTAGTGTGTTAAGGTGTGTTGTATAATATATAGGGTGTTAGGGTGTTTGGGGACCCTAACTTGCTTAGAAAAATAAAAACAATGCCTCTAGCATTATTTTGGTGTTTCGGGTAAAGTCCGGTTGTTCGGTTTGACACTGTTCCGTTAAAGTGCTTAATTAAACCGTAAAGCGTCCTATATATATATATTTTTGTAACGTTTTTACTTTCTAATACTTAGTAAAATATAACGGACTATTTAGTGACCTTTCTGTACACTATTAGTATATTAACAAATACATGTAAGCATAACACAGATATCAGAAAGCAGTTAAGTGATTCCACACAGTCGTCAAGCACATTAATTATTATTAATAAATTGTACGGGATACATGTAAGTTTGAGGGTTGTCACATAGCACATCTAGGAGGACCAGTAGATCGATGATAATTATGCATAAGCTCCTGAGTTAGCATTATATTATCAGAGATCCTTCTTCCAGGAACAAACGCCGATTGGTTGTCACTAATCAAATCCTTTAACCCTTCAAGAATCCGGTTCGTTAAAATCTTACTTATCGCCTTATAGACAACATTGCAACATGATATGGGTCTGTAATCCGTAACTACTTCAGGAGTATTCACCTTTGGAATAAGAGCCAAGAATGTATGATTAATCTCTTGAAGCATTCTACCCGACTCAAAAAAATCAATAACAGCATCAGTAACCTCACTACCAACAATAGGCCAAGCCTTTTTAAAGAACCCCAACGTATACCCATCTGGCCCCGGTGCCTTATTCTCACTAATAGCGAATATAGCAGATTTAACCTCCTCTTGTGTTACTGATCGGCACATATTGTCTGCCACGAGAGGGTTTAGAGTATTCACAAAAATATCTCGGTTAACTCTAGTAGCCATACTCCTATTATTACCAAGAAAACCTTGAAAGTAGCTTACCAAAGCCGATGAAACCTGAGCTCCTTCATACGTGTTTCCATCCGTGTCTTTTATAACATTAATTTTATTGACATGATTTCGGCACTTCAACACATTATAAAAGAAAGCTGTGTTCGAGTCCCCAGCTTCTAACCATTTTTGTTTAGCTTTTTGTTTCAAAAATCTTTCCTCGTCCAACGATGCTTCCGTATACTTCTTTATGCACACACTTTCAGCTTCCTTGATTACCGAATTGAAAGGATCAGAATCCAGCGATTTCTGCAAGTTTTCCAGCTCCACTTTTAGATCAAGCACTTTTTTGTGGATGTTTCCTTGTTTACGCAATAAGACTCTTAAGGGATGCTTTAATCCCCTTAGTTTCTTGACAACACGAAACATCGGAACCCCCAACACTTCCACATTCCAACCGCTACTAACAACATCCATAAATTCTTTTTTATGAGCCAAAAAATTTGTAAATTTAAGCGGTTTTGGTCTATCCATAGCTGCATTATGTATTTTTAACAGACCTGGGCAGTGATCAGAGACACCATTCGGAAGAAAAACCGCATAAGCATCCACAAAAGTATCCACGAAACTGACATTAGCCATAATTCTGTCCAATTTTTTTTCGGATTCCAATACCATTCTTTGGACGTTTATTCCAAGTAAATTGCATCCCATGAGCTCTAACATCAAACACCTCTGCAACCCATATTTCTCCCATCTATGACTTACAAAGTAATCAACAACTGGGAATGCTAATCTTTTCCCCAGAAAATACCCAAATAAAACATTATTAAATCTGTCCTGAACCTGCTTAACCGAAGCAATAGGGATAGTAACATCTGCATCAACATCATCGGCAGCTTTTGTATTTTCCATAAATCTGAAATTCACCTTCTGCGATGGAATAGCTTTGGCTAGTTTCTCTGCATAAGACTGCCCTATTACGGTGTTTACTTTCTCTAAGTTTGAAGTATTAGGATCATTCGTTTCCAGATTGACAGGTATTGTGATCTTTGTTAACTCGTTAATGGTATTAAACTTCACCGGCTCAGAAATAGGTTGTTGAACAATACCTCTACGCGGAGCAAAGGTATTCCCTTCAATATTCACCACCCGGCTTGCTAAACCCTGATATGGTAACGGCGGCTTGAATCTACCATCTTGTACGTTGCCATCAGCTTTGTTACGATCATCCATGATAAAATCAGCACCTCTCTCAAAAACCAAAACAACAGCACACCATGCAAAGAAAAACTCGAAGACCAGACGAAAACCAAGAACAGAAAAACACAAAACCCTAATCTAGCTTTAACCCTAATAAAAAAACCATCTCAAAATCATATAGAGGACCCGAACAATCAAGGTTACTGCCTCACCAGTAGGACCGAAAGCCCCAATCCCCTATACAATCCGATTTGATCGTTAGATTATGGCCGGCGAAAAGAAAAAAAACAAATCCAAGATTGATCGCTCAACAAAATGCTAACGAGTTCGTTACAGTATTGACGAATCAATCTGATCACAGACTGTTATACATTCAGATCACGAGGAAGCAAGGATTCGTGGAAAAGAAGGAAAAATCGCCTGCTAGAGAGAGAGCATTAGGGTTTATTAGCTTTTGACTGCAATCAGATTTCAGCCTTCCTACTTGTATTGTTTTGGTTATGCTATAAAATCACCGGGGTAACCCTTTACCCAAAAAAAAGTATAAATCAGATTTAAAATAATTACCATGGCAGAAATAAATATATTTAAAATAAACAGTTAATTATTTGTTTAAAAAATGAAATAACTGAATAATTATCTAAATAATTGTCCAAGTAATTGATTTAAATAAAAAAAAAATTTAGAAATATCATTTCTAAATATTAACATGCAATGTTACATATTTAAAATAAATATTATGGCCTTGAAATTTTCTGGCACTAGCTCTCTCTCCTTTTTGGCGATTTTTTGCTCATCATGAATCCTTGGTTTTTCTTTGTGATCTGATGCATAACAGTCTGTGATTAGAATCTTGTTTGTGCAAAATTCTATAACGAACTCGTTAGCATTAGGGATCAATCCAAAATTAGGGTTTTTTTTCGTTTTTTTTTTCTCAAATCGCCGGCCTTGTTCTTCAATTCGAAACCTTGATTTATTAAGCTGGTTGCTATTGATTGCGGTTAACTGAGATTAACTTAGCTAGATTGATAACACTGGTTTAATCGATTAAAGGGTGTAGATTGAATATAGGGTTTTAAAAAGGATTAGGGTTTTCTATTTTCTTGATCGTTGGTTTTCTGGTTTCTTCGTTTGTTTGCGTGCATGGTTGTTCGGGTATTTGATTAATGGAGAGAGTTGATAATCCTGATGTGTCTGATCGTCCCAAAGTGAATGACGGAGAAGTGCATGATCGTGGGAAACCTCCTAATTCCAATAAGGGGTTTGCGAATAGGGTGTTGAATATTGATGGGAATGCACGTCTTCCTCGTAGAGGTACTGTTCAGAATATGCAATCGGAACCGAAGAAAATCAATGTGATTGATGAACTAATAAAGATTACGGAGCCGGTGATGGTTGATAATCTGGATAAAGGGGTGGCGGCTACGGTTGAAGATGCTAATAAGGATGCGGATGTCAGTAAACCTAAGTCTTATGCAGATTCTGTGAAAAACAATAATGTTCAAAAAGTGAATTTCAGGTCTCTTGCTTGTTCGGCTCAGCATGAGGATTGTGATATTGTTCTTCCTGTGGAATCTGTTCGGGTAGTTCAGGATAAATTAGCGAATACATTGTATGGATATTTTTTGGGAGATCGTATTGCGTATCCAGTCGTTGAATATTTTGTTAAAGTGAACTGGAAAAAGTTTGGATTGCAGAAGTCAATGATGAATGCAAATGGCTTTTTCTTTTTTAAGTTCGAAAACCATAAAGGAATGTTGGATGCTTTAGCGGCTGGCCCGTGGATTATTAGGTCACAACCGTTTTTTCTTCAAGAATGGACACCTAATACGAAATTAGAGAAAAAGGAAGTTAAGAAAGTTCAAGTTTGGGTTAAAGTTCATGAAGTTCCAATTGCTGCCTATACGGAAGACGGGCTTAGTATGATTGCTACGGCCATAGGTGAACCGAAGATGCTTGACTCATACACTACGTCTATGTGTGTGGACAATTGGGGTAGGAGTAGCTTTGCTCGGGCTCTGATTGAAGTGACTGCGGAAAAAGAGCTTAAAGAGAGAATAACTATGGCGATCCCCAACCTTAGTGGTGATGGATTTATGAAGGAAACGATGTATGTTGAATATGAATGGAATCCTTTAAGATGCTCAACATGTTGTGTGTTCGGTCACTCTAAGGACACTTGTCCTAAGAATCCGAAACCTGTTGTTCAGAAAGGTGGTAAGTTACCTGGTAATCAAGGTAAGTCTCAAACTAAAGCCAATCCTAAAGTTGATGATGATGGATATATGGAAGTGCAAAACAAGAAAATGGCCAGGAAAACGGGTATTAATATTCCTAAACCGAAACAAAAATTTGAGTATAGACCTATTTCCAATATACGAAAAGCTGATTTAAAACTTAAATCAGCTGGGCCGACTTTTCAATCCACGAACCCATTTAATGTTTTAAATTCGGTTGAAGCGGATGAAGGGCAAAGTAGTAAACAACCGAATGGGGATGGGTTTGAAGACTCCGATGATGAGGAGGTGACAGAAGTTTATAATGAAACGAATGATTTTCTGGTGGGTGATACTTACAAACCGAAAGACACTAAAGGGGCAAGCACTCCTCCTACTATTGTTACTGATGGTTAGTCTTGCTACATGGAATATTAGGGGGTTGAACCGCCCTCTTAAACAAAAGGAGGTTCGTCAAGTGGTGCAAGAGAATGGTGTTAGTTTTTGTGCGGTGCTGGAGTCTCATGTTGAGATTGGTAAACTTGATAAAGTGTGCAATTCAGTTTTTCACAATTGGGAATGGACGTCTAATGGAGGCCAATGTGAGAAAGGTACTCGTATCATTATTGGATGGAACCCGGATGTGTTTGATATAATGGTGTTAGCTCAAACGTCTCAAGTAATTCATGTGCAAATGATGTTTAAAAGTGACAAAAAGGTTATTTTTTGTTCGATTGTTTATGCATCAAATTTTTATATCACTAGAAGAGAGTTGTGGAACCATTTGGCTAGACATAAAACTCTGGTTGGGAATAAACCTTGGGTTATTATTGGGGATTTTAACTCCGCTTTGAAGTTAGAAGATAAATCTATGGGATCGTCAGGTATATCTACTAGTATGCGGGAGTTTCAAGAATGTGTTAATCAGATTCAAGTGGCGGATATTAAGAGTATAGGGTTCCATTACACGTGGACTCAAAAGCCGAAGAAAGGGGTTGGGTTATTAAAGAAGATCGATAGGGCCATGGGTAATATTCAGTTTGTCAGTGAATTTCCAGAAGCGGTGGCGATGTTTCAACCGTACCGAGTTTCTGACCATTGCCCGTGCATCCTTAGAATAAACAAGATGGTAAAGAAAAAACCTAGTTCATTCAAGTTCGCTAATTTCTTGGTCCACAAACCGGGTTTTTTGGATATTGTTAAGAATAATTGGGATCTTGCAATTATGGGTGTTCATCAGTTTCGGTTGGTTAAAAAGCTTCGTGCTTTAAAGTCCCCTCTTAGATCTCTTTTATTCATGCAAGGAAACCTTCATAAAAAAGTTGAAGAATTACGAGGAAAGCTAGATGCGATTCAAAAGGAAGTCGAGAGAGATCCGTTTAATGAAAATGCTAGACGTGAAGAAGTTGATGTTACTCGAGATTTTCAAGAAGCGTGCCTTGATGAGGAACGATTTTTAAAGCAAAAATCTAAAGTGGCTTGGTTAAGAGCGGGGGATGCTAATTCTAATTTTTTTCATTTGTCGCTTAAAACTAGAAATCATCGAACAAGAATTGAAGGTATTTCCGATAGTAATGGGATTTTTTGTGAAGGAGAATCCGTTCCAGATGCGTTCGTCAAGCACTTTGAGACGTTTTTAGGTTGTGAAGGTGATATCTCTTTGAGTCTGTCGCCGGAAATATTTACGAATCGTCTGAGTCAGACTGTTGCTGATAGTATGGTTCGCCCTATTACAGTGGAGGAGATCAAAACGGCTATGTTTGCTATTGGTAATGATAAAGCTCCAGGTCCGGATGGGTACACAGCGGCTTTTTTTAAGAGTTCTTGGGAGATTGTGGGTTCTGATGTCACGAATGCTGTTATGGATTTCTTTATTGCAGATCGGTTGCTTCAGGAGATAAATCATACACTTATTGTTCTTTTGCCTAAAATGACTACCCCTGCTACGGTAAAGGATTTTCGTCCTATTGCTTGTTGCAATGTTATATATAAGTGTATTAGCAAAATTGTGTCTGATCGTTTAAAGGTGGCCCTTAATGATATTGTTAGCATAAATCAATCAGCGTTTGTTCCTGGTAGGAAAATATCAGACAATATTCTTCTCACGCAGGAATTAATGCATAATTATCATAGAGATTATGGGCCTCCTAGGTGTGCGTTTAAGGTTGATATCCAAAAAGCCTATGATACGGTTGATTGGAAGTTTCTTGAAGAGGTGTTACTGGGTTTTGGGTTTAACCAGAGGATGATAAAGTGGATTATGCTTTGCGTTTCTACTCCGTCATATTCTATTTGTGTGAATGGTAGTGTTCATGGTTTCTTCAAGGGCAAACGGGGGCTCCGGCAAGGGGATCCTATTTCTCCTTATCTTTTCACATTGGTTATGGAAGTCTTGACGTGTAAGTTACAACAAGCCTCTTCGATTGATTCGTCTTTCAGATTTCATAACAAGTGTCAACGTCAACGCATTATCAACCTGTGCTTTGCGGATGATTTGTTTTTATTTGCTAGAGGTGATGTGAAATCGGCTACATGTATTATGAATGCGCTTTCTCAATTCTCTCGTATGTCCGGGTTGATTCTGAATGTTCAAAAGAGTACCAGTTTCTTTTGTAATGTTCCTCAACATGTCAAAGGGGCTATTTTAGGGATTATTCCTTTTGTGGAAGGGGAGTTGCCAGTCAGGTATTTGGGAGTTCCTTTGATCTCGTCTAGGCTCCTTTACAAAGATTGTAGTGTTTTGATTGAAAGATTGGAGAATCGCATTTCAAGTTGGAAGAATCGGCTATTGTCCTTTGCGGGTAGAGTTCAGCTGATTTTATCTGTTTTATCCTCAATGCATATCTTCTGGGCTTCTGTCTTAATTCTTCCAGCTAGAGTTATCAAGGAGTTAGAAAACAGAATGAGGAATTTTTTGTGGTCTCAAGATGGTTCATTTCAGAGAGGGAAAACTAAGGTTTCATGGAGTTCTATGGCCTTGGGTTGCGAAGAATTCAAGATGTTAATAAAGCTCTTATGGCCTCGCATGTATGGAGCATTATTACCAGGAGGGATTCTCTTTGGGTTCAATGGATATACTCGAACCGATTAAGGAATACTAATTTTTGGGCGTGTAAAATTCCTTCGGTGTGTTGCTGGAGTTGGAGGAAAATCCTCCAGTTACGGCCGGTTATTAGAAATCATGTTTCGTCTAAGATTGGTGATGGTGGGATGACATCCGCATGGTTCGATCGTTGGTGTGAGTGCGGTCCGTTGGCCAGCTTCATATCTCCTCGGATTATTTATGAAGCTGGTTTTTCTCTTCATGATTCGGTTAAAGATGTTTGGGCGAATGGATCTTGGAAGTGGCCTACGGCTTGGCGAGATTTGTTCCCTGTTTTGATTCAGATTGATAACGTGCAAATTAATCCGAATAGTAGAGATAGATTCCTTTGGAAAGATGGTGATAAACTGAATGATTATTCGTCTTCGGGTGTGTGGCAATCTATCAGATCTAGGGAGACGGAAGTTGACTGGGTGAATGTGGTATGGTTCTCTCAATGTATTCCTCGGCATGCATTCCTTATGTGGCTTATCATGCGTAGGAAACTTTTGACTCAAGATAAGATTTTACAGTGGGATATGAATAGGAGAAAAAACATGAATATGATGTGTTGCTTACTGTGCTTCGAGAATAATGACTCACATGATCATCTGTTTTTCGAATGTAAATTCTCGGCTCAGATTTGGTGTTCGGTAAGGGATAAGGTGAATATGGGTACGGTTGATCCTAAGTGGCTAGACATCATGAATTGGCTTTTAGCTAGAGGGGCTTCTAAATCGGCTTATAACATTTCAAGTCATCTTATAGTAGCAGCTACAGCTTATTTCATTTGGCAGGAGCGGAATGCTCGTCTGTTTAAAAATCAGACAAGACCTCCAGAAGTAATTATCTCTTTGATTCTTCAGACTGTTAGATATAAACTTATGGGAGCTAAATACAAGAGTTTGGATAAAGTGAGACGCTTTCTAGAGATGTGGGAGATTCATGAAAACTCGATGCTTGACGATGGTGGCTAGTGTCTTCTGATTTGTTTTTTAACTTGTTTTTCTAGATTATTGTCTAGTGGGTGTTGGTTTGTGAGTTAGTGTTTCGTTTTTCTTGTTTACTTTCATGGGGGGATGTCCCATGTTAGAACTAGTATGGGTTTTCCATACTACTTGTGTTTATGTTTTGTGAATATATAGAATCACCGGGGTAACCCTTTACCCAAAAAAAAAAATATATTATGGTCTTGAAGAATTTTTATATAATAATCTGGAATTAAAAAGGATAATTGTACATAAACTGATTTGTAAGATTAATTATATAAAAATAACATGTAAGTGTTAAAACATGGCTTCTGGATTTTTTTTATAAACTCAGCAAAACATGCATAATATTATAAAAATAATTTCGGACCAAAATTATTTAATTACATAATTAAAACAATTAAGTTTAATTAAGTGATTTAAATGATTTAATTCATGTAAAATAACCTGTAAATGATCAAATAGTAACAAAATTTATACAAACTCAGAATGATACAGGTAATATCATAAAAATAATTTTGGGCATCAATTATATAGTTATTTAATTTTAACAGATTAAAATTTAACTTTAAAATATATGTGATTTAATTGTTTTAATTATAAAAATATCAAAACAGTATCAAATATTGGTGACAAAAATATTTTATATAGTTTATTGTTCAAAATAATTAACATAAAAATTTTATTAGTTAATTCTAAATACCGAATTAATATAAATTTCTAAACATTAAAACTGTTTATATTTAAATAAAACAGTTTTATAAAAATTTTGGAGATTTTATATTTTTAATAAATACATCTGTGTTTATGTGATTTGTGATAAAAATCTCAGATTTTAATCAGTTAACCTCGAATTGTTATGAATTTTATGAATAAACTGTTTTATAAAAAAAAAAAAAAAGGTCAACTTCATCTTCCCCAAATGAAGTCAACCCAGAAAGTCAAACGAACAAATTACAATCGAAACATGTATTATACTGCAATTAAATTAACATGAACATTGAATGTACGATGATATACCGAATGGATGATCGAAAGCAGGCCCGGTATCGGTCAGATCAACGTGTCGACAAAATCCGGTGACCGTGTATTCCGGCGAAGATACAGAGACGAAACAGAGGAATTTACGGAAGTGTTTGTGAGTTTTGAAGGGTCTGGGAGATTCGTAGAGGTTGCAGGAACGTTATAACAACTTCAATTGATCCTCAAACATACGGAAACAGACAAATTGAATTCCACTAAGATTTTTAAAAATATTTTCGATCCCGTAGACAATTCTGCATGTTTCGGTGAAATTGAAAACTTTGGATGGTTCAAAATGTCGAGGAGAATAAGCAGGGATGTTCGTTGATCAGTGGGCTTTGTCTGTTTGCGGATTGGCTTGATTTCCGGCGATACACACGGTGTAAAACCGGTTTTGAAATATTATTTAATATTTAAAATATGTTTAAGTATTATTCGAATCGGTTATAAACCGGATGTGGCATGCCCGGCCGAGTGGTTACGAGTTCACTTATTAATGCGAAGGTCCCGAGTTCGAGTCCCCTGCGTGACCGGTTTAAACAAAATTTTTTTGAATTTAAGTTTTCGAAATTACATTTTGGTCCCTGTGGTTCTGAGTAATTACATAATGGTCCCTGTAATAGTGAACTACATTAGATAACTAGGTTAGTGTTTAATATAGGAAACCTTTATATATTATTAACCCGGTTAGTCAAATCCGGTTAAATTAGTTTTAGAAATGGCAAAACTAGTCCCTAAACTACTACTTTGAGAAACTGACCTAATGGCCCTTGGACTTTTAATTCAAAAATTTAGTTTTTATTTTATAAAATATATAAGTTTCAAAAATGGCATAAAGGACCCTAAACTTTATATTTTTCAAAAGTAACACTTTTAACCCAAAGTTATGGGATTTCAAAAATGACAACTTAGTCCCCGGACTTTTGTACTTTCTAAAAAAATGGCGGTTTTAGTCCTCGGACTTAAAATCAAAGTTTTCGAGCAAGTTTCAAGGAATGACAATTAGGTCCCTTAACTTACACTTTCACATAATGACACATTAGGCCCTTGTAATTATTGTAGCCTTGTTTACAAACATAGAACTCAATCAACTATGCAATTATTAACGTATTTAGACTTGTAGAAGCATGTATGAACATAAAGTAAGTATGTTCGAATATGTTTTATTTCAAACATGGAAATTATTACAATGGAAAACAAACAAAACAGGTGTTGAAACCAGGACGGTAACAGTCTCCCCTACTTGTGGAAATTTCGTCCCGAAATTTATTTAGAGGAAACTTGTGAAAATAAGTGCGGATATTTGGCCTTCATCTGGTCCTTATGTTCCCAAGTAAACTCGGGGCCACGCTTGGATTCCCAGCGAACTTTGACCAAATGAATTCGTTTGTTCTTCAACTGTCTGAATGTACGGTCCACTATCTCCACAGGTTTCTCGATAAAGTGCAGTGTTTTATCAACACAAATTTCATCAAGCTGTATGTGAAGGTTCTCGTCAGCTAAGCACTTTTTGAGATTGGATACGTGGAAGGTTGGATGAACATTCCCAAGTTCAGGAGGTAACTGGAGTCTGTAGGCTACCTTACCGATTCTTTCGACGATCTTGAACGGTCCAACGTATCTAGGTGCAAGTTTTCCTTTCTTTCCAAATCTGATCACACCTTTCCAAGGTGAGACCTTAAGTAATACACGATCACCGACTTGAAATTCCATTGGCTTGCGTCCCTGGTCCGCGTAATTCTTTTGACGGCTTTGAGCTGTGTGAAGGTTATCGCGAACTTTCTTGATCTTATCAGTTGTCTCTAGAATGAGGTCAGGTCCGGTAAGTTGAGCCTCACCTATCTCATTCCAGCAGACTGGTGAACGACACTTTCGACCATAGAGAGCCTCGAAAGGAGCCATGTTGATGCTGGAGTGATAACTGTTGTTGGAGGAGAATTCAATCAATGGAAGATGTGAATCCCAACTACCACCAAAATCGATCACACAAGCTCTAAGCATATCCTCCAAAGTCTGGATTGTTCTTTCAGTTTGGCCATCTGTTTGTGGATGATAAGCTGTGCTCAGATTAAGTTGGGTCCCCATAGCAGATTGCATGGTTCTCCAAAAATGAGAAGTGAAGCGAGCATCTCTGTCAGAAATAATGTTCAAAGGAACGCCATGTCGAGATATGATTTCATCCACATAGATTTTAGCCAGGCTTTCAGCAGAAAAATCCTCACGTATTGGCAAGAAATGTGCTGACTTTGTAAGATGATCAACAACTACCCAGATGGCATCATGACCTTTCTTTGTGCGTGGAAGTTTGGTAATAAGATCCATAGAAATGTTTTCCCATTTCCAAACTGGAATCTCTGGTTGCTCCAAAAGACCAGAGGGATGTTGATGTTCAGCCTTGACCTTAAGACAAGTAAGGCATTTTGAAACATACAAGGCAATGTCTTTCTTCATACCGGGCCACCAATACTGAGTACGAAGATCCTTATACATCTTATCTGAGCCGGGATGAATAGAATAGCGAGATTTATGAGCTTCATCCATATGCAAAATGCGGAGATCATCTAGGCTTGGGACCCACAAACGGTCCATGAAATAATACGATCCATCGTCCTTCAGTTCAAGACTGGGCTTAATGTGACAGGGTAATTCCTTACCCATCAAGTCTTGTGAAACACAAGCATGTTGAGCCTGAGAAATGCGTGCTTGGATATCGGATCGAGCTTGAATATCAGATTAAACACGTACACAATGAAGTTTGACACGTTCTTTACGACTCAAAGCGTCAGCTACAACATTCGCCTTACCAGGATGGTAGCGAATTTCGCAGTCATAGTCGTTTAGGAGCTCAACCCAGCGTCGTTGCCTCATGTTGAGTTCTTTCTGATTGAAGATATGCTGAAGACTTCTGTGGTCAGTGAAAACCACACATTTAGTACCATACAAATAGTGCCTCCAGATTTTAAGAGCGAACACAAGTGCACCCAACTCAAGATCATGAGTGGTGTAGTTCTTCTCATGAACCTTCAATTGTCTTGATGCGTAGGCTATCACTTTGTTCCTTTGCATCAGAACACAGCCAAGACCCAATTTAGATGCATCGCAATAAACGATGAAATCATCATTGCCCTCAGGCAAGGTCAGAATAGGCGCGTCACAAAGCTTTTGCTTTAAGGTCTGAAATGCTTCTTCTTGTTTAGAACCCCATTCAAAGGGTCTATTCTTCTGAGTTAGAGCAGTTAGAGGAACTGCAATCTTGGAGAAATTCTCTATAAAGCGGCGGTAATAACCCGCGAGACCTAGAAAAGAACGAACCTCAGTAGGGGTAGTAGGCGTATCCCAATCCTTAATTGCATTGATCTTGGAGGGATCTACATGAATACCTTGTTCATTGATAACATGCCCCAAAAATTGAACCTCCTTAAGCCAAAATTCGCACTTGGAGAATTTGGCGAAAAGTTGTTCTTTCTTTAGAAGTTCCAGAGTAAGACGAAGATGTTGCTCATGATCCGCTTGCGTCTTAGAATATATCAGGATGTCATCAATAAAAACGATGATGAACTTATCTAAATAAGGCTTACAAACCCTATTCATCAAGTCCATGAAGACAGCAGGAGCATTAGTCAAACCGAACGGCATGACTGTGAACTCATAATGCCCATAACGAGTGCGGAATGCTGTCTTGTGAATGTCTTCTTCATGCACACGAAGTTGATGATACCCAGAACGAAGATCAATCTTCGAAAAATAAGAAGCACCCTGTAACTGGTCAAAGAGATCATCGATGCGAGGTAGGGGATATCGATTTTTGATGGTAAGCTTGTTCAGCTCACGATAATCGATGCACATTCTGAAAGATCCATCCTTCTTCTTGACAAAAAGAACGGGAGCACCCCAAGGTGAAAAACTAGGACGAATAAAACCTTTGTCAGATAACTCCTGAAGCTGTTTAGACAACTCTTGCATCTCGGACGGTGCAAGACGATATGGAGATCTGGCAATGGGATTTGCACCAGGTACGAGATCAATACGGAACTCGACTTGACGTGCTGGGGGTAGACCAGGTAACTCTTCAGGAAACAACTCCGGAAAATCCCGAACAACAGGAATATCTTGAATAGACTTACCTTTGCCTTAATCTGTTGTAACATGTGCCAAGAAGGCCACGTAATTCTTTGGCAGATACTTTCGAGCTTTAAAACAAGACATGAGTTTGAGACCATCAGCAGGTTTCTCACCACGAACCTGTAGGATTTCACCTGACGAAAGCGGCACCAGAACAATCTTCTCAAAACAAACTACCTCCGCGTGATGCTTGGCTAACCAATCCATACCCACAATAATGTCGAAGCTTCCAAGTTGCATGGGTGTGAGGTCGATAGGAAAAAGATGACCGTTAAGGTTCAATTGGCAATTGCGAAGAACAGAATCAAGGACAACGGGATTACCACTCGCAACTTCTACTGTCAAAGGCTTACTTAGTTTTGTTCTAGTTACGCGAAGCAATGGTTCAAAAGATAATGACACAAAACTCTTATCGGCACCAGAATCAAAAAGAACAGATGCGGGTTGATTATTGACAAAGAACGTACCGTTAACCACTTCGTTGTCTGCTTGCGCCTCTTGTGCATTCATGTTGAAGACTCGACCTCGAGCCTGAACCTGAGCTGGATTCGCTTTCACCAATCTTGGACACTGATTACGATAGTGGGTCAGATCCCCACAGTTATAACAAGAACCTGGTGGGTAGCGAGGTCGTGCAGCTTGACCTTGTTGTGGAGCAAGAGGCTGAGCAACTAGTTGAGCCGGGTTCTGAGCTGCCCGATTCTGATTAGCAGGAATGCGGCATATATCAGCAAGATGACCCTTTCTTCCACAGTTAGTGCAATGACGACATAGGATATGTGGTGGGTGATGACCGTTACACCTGTTGCACAAAGGTGCATTGCCTAGATAAGGCTTCTTGGCGGGTGGCTGTATAGGCTGATTTGGTGCAGCTTAAGCCTGTGCAGTAACGGCGTAGTTTTGGGAAGCCTTGCGTTTCCTAGGACTCTTCGATGAACCAGAACCCTTACCCTTCTTGTTTTTGCTATCCTCTTTGTCAGACGCCTGCTTCTTACCTTTTTCCCCCTTTCTGTGCAACTTACCCTTCCGAATCTGCGACTCAGTCAATGTTGCTGCTAACTCGATCGCCTGACGGACTGTGGTAGGGTTACTACCAGTAACGATGTCTTGCACTGAGTCAGGCACACCATCGACGTACCTTTCGATAGCCTTATCGAGTGGGGTAACCATTGTTGGGCATAACAAACTCAGCTCCTCATACCTATCAGTATACGCCCTGTGCTCGCCGCTATCCTGTTTCAAGTCATCAAATTCCCTTTCCAAAGCTCGCAGTTCGTGACGAGGGCAAAACTCCCTCATCATAAGAGTCCTAAGTTCAGCCCATGTTTGTGCTAGAGCAACTTCTGCACCACGGTCTCTCATAACCCCGTTCCACCATGTAAGAGCCCTCTTCTGAAACACGCTTGAAGCAAACTCGACCTTGCGATTATCAGGACACTGAACGTGACGGAAAGTATTCTCAATGCTCACGAACCATTGAAGAAGCCCAGTTGCTCCCTCAGAACCATTAAACTTGAGCGGTTTAGTTGAATTAAAACTCTTGAAATTGCATGGAGCATTGTTGTTGTTGTTGGCTTGGTTCCATTGAGCAATAAGATTTGGGAATGCAATAGCCATGTGATGCGCGATGAGTCCTGCCAATTC